>SEYY01024912.1:0-30000 GCA_009176605.1 Armadillidium nasatum
TTCTATTTTAAAATACAATCAAAATTTGAATTCATAAACTATAAATAAATATTTAAAATACAATAATTATAATAAAATAATAGTGTTGATATTAAAATTTAAAAAAAAAAAGGCTGGATTATTTTGTGAAAAAGGACTTTATCATTGAGTGAAAAGAACAGTAGAAGAAATTTGATCATTTAAGGAAGGGCAATGAGATTTTCAATATAAAGATTTTAATATCCTACGATCAAGAGGTGAGACAAATGTTGAAAAATAGAGAAATTAAAAGTAGTAAAGAGGTTCCTTTAATTATCATGGTCTCTTATGGCTGAATTCAGGAGAGTAAAGAATAAGGTCAGTTGTAAAAGAAACTCGTCTATGCTTTTCAATCCTCACTTTTAATTGTAGACCAGTTTTTCATACATACACCGCATTACAGTTGGCACACTTAAATAATAAGTTAATGAGGATCTGAAAAGTATCGGTAGAAATTCCCTGTGTCTGAAGAAAGTATGACTTAAGAGAGAGTTATAATATTTAAGAATGAACTGGCATTGTGGGAATGTACCTTCAAGTATAGTAAGAATATTTCTATTAGGTTGGGATGTAAGTTATTCCATGTACGAAAGTCTTAGGAATATTTTTTGGTTAAAGTACAGTAGGGAATTGAAGAGTGAGTCTGAAGAAATTTATTGGTGAGAAACCCTAAGAGAAATTTTTGGAATGTGCATTATTAACTACTAATACTATTTATTATATATATATATAATATATATTATTATATATATATTATATAATATATATTATATAATTAATATATATATATATATTATATATTAATTAATAATATATATATATAATACTATATATATATATTATATATATATATCTTATTATTATATATATTATATATATTACTTTTAAATAGTATAATTTTATGTTAGCCATTTGTTATCATTAGCATTTGCATCCGCGGAGGATCTTCATAAAATTAACATCCTCATCCGCATTCGCATCTGAACTTTCGCAAATACTGCATCCGCATCCGCAAACTCATCTTCACTTGATGAAATTTCTGCATCAGCATTCATCTCCGCATCCGCATCGCACTTTTCAAATCGACATCCGCATCCGCATATTACAAATTACATATACATAATTATATAATATAATATATATATATATATATATATATTATATTATATATATTATAAAATTAAATGCTTATTCTGTTTGCTTACTGCAAAATTTACTGCATGCCATTTGCTAAAAGAAAATTTATTGACTAGATTGAATAAAAAATCAGGTATAAGAATTCTTGTCTTTTGTAGGAGAAACGTCAATATTTAATACAAATCATTTAATACGCAAAATTATACTTTAGATATGGAAGTTGCACTTATTTCTCCATTAAGTTTACAATGTTGAAGAAAGAAAAATATGGTTTTGCTCTTAGTTGTTTTAAGGATTGTTTAATTATTGATTCTTATTGATTATGTAAATTCTACCTTAAGTAATATATATATATATATATATATATATATATATATATATATATATATATATATATATATATATATAATAATATATATATATTATATATATATATATATATATATATATATATATATATATATATATATATATATATATATATATATATATATATATATATATATATATAATATATATATATATATATATATATAATATATATATATATATATATATATATATATATATATATATATATATTATATATATATATATATATATATATATATATATATATATATATATATATATATATATATAATATATATAGTATATATATATATATATTATATATATATATATATATGTTATATATATATAATATATATATATTATATATATATATATATATATATATATATATATATATATATATAGTTATATATATATATATATATATATATATATATATAATATATATATATATATATATATATATATAATATATATATACTATATATAATATATATAATATATATAATATATTATATATATTATATAATATATATATATATTTTAATATATATTATATATATATATACATATATAAGGTGCTACACCATCCCGTTTCACTCCGTTGCTATTTGTTTCGTTTCTAATCGTGTTTTACTTGCTCATAGGGGTTTTAGTATACCCCCGTCTCATATTGGAGTGTCTATGATAAAAGTACTTCCCCTCCTCTCTCTCTCTCTCTCTCTCTCTCTCTCTCTCTCTCTCTCTCTCTCTCTCTCTCTCTCTCTCTCTCTTCACATGTTCTCACCAATATACAAGAGCTTACTCCTACATTACATTAATAGAATGTAAAATGGCGAAACAAAAGGGGGCGGCATCAAAAGAATGCCCCTCATCCACCCCTTCCCCTATTACCACTTGGGAGTTGGTGTGTTACGGGGATGATATTGGTGCCACTATTACCTCTATGCCGACTTGCTCTGGAGCACGGTCTTTCTTTATTAATTAATTTCTGCAACATTAATGGTCTCATGTCTAATTTCCTCTTTTTCGAACATCACCTTTCTTCTTCTAGACCTCATCTCTTGTTTTAAACTGAAAGTCAGATGCTTGAGTGCAATGACAGCAAACCTTACTCTGTTTCCTCCTACTGTCTCTGTCCTCAATTTTCAGGCAAACTCGGATGTTGCTCATATGTGCCTAACGATGTTGTTCTCGTGCTATCAGACGTAGGGATGCAGAATTCGAGGATTAATGTCGTCTTCAAAAAGAAACTCATGCAACTTATATTTCACCCTGGAATCTCCGAAACACCAAAAACTCATATCTTCGTTTAAAATGCAATAATCTTTATTGCTCTTTCTCACACCATTTATAACATATTGCAAAAAATGTCAACTCTAATATTACTTCTTCCTCATTCATTCCTGCAGTTTTACCTTCCTCTAAAGCTGAACCCTTAATTCAAACTTTTACTTCTAATTCAACTTTAGACGATTTCGGAGTTGTTCCTTCTCCTTAAATCCCTTAAAACTTATATTTATGCCTAAAATTATAATTTCTTCTAAAGTTGTTATTTCGGCTCTCTCTAAGAAGGTGTACGGTACCGATGGTATTCTTCCTTTGGTTCTCAAAACTTATTCTTCTGAGCTTGCACCCTGCTTTGGTAAACTATTTCGTCTATGTCTTTCTACTTCAACCTTCCCTTCTTGCTGGAAAAGTCTGCTCAATCAGCCCGTGACAAAGAGAGTAGGACCTCTCTCAACCCTTTAACTACTGTCCCATTTATTTGACCTCCATTCTTTCTAAAGTTTTCGAATCTTTCATTAACAGGAGAAGTTGAAAACATCTCAATTCTTCTAATCTTATCTCTTTTCTTCCAATATGGCTTTCGTAAAAAACGCTCTACCGGTGATCTTCCTTTATCTTCTCTCTGACTCTTGGTTCTCTGAATTTCGCAATTTCGTTGAATCTTTTGCTGTCGCAATGGACATATCAAATGCTTTCGATAGAGTCTGGCACAAAGCTTTGATTTACAAACTTCTCTCTTTCGGAATCTATCCTTCTCTCTGTGGCGTTCTCTCTAATTTCATTTCCGGTCTTTGTATATCAGCTTTTGTAGATGACCACCGTTCATCCTTTGAATCTATTAATAGTAGTGTTCCTCAAGGATCTGTCCTATTCCCAACACTTGCTTTACTTTTCATTAGTGACATTCTCTCGGTTAATTCATCTCTTATCCACTCCTGTATCCGATGATGGCTCTTCCATTACTTTTTTCAATTTGAAAGGCGCCACCCTTCCAACAGCAGTTAATAGACGCAAAGAGTTATGGTTGTTATCAATGCCACCATATATATATATATATATATATATATATATATATATATATATATAATATATATATATATATATATATATATATATATATATATATATATATATATATATATATATATATAGTATATATATAGTTATTGGATGTCGTATTTTCTATTTTGCAGATGCTCATACAGATGCGGATGCAGATGCGAATGTTGAATTTTCGAAGTGCGGATGAGGATGCGGATACGGATGTCAGTTTTGATGAGGATGTGAATGCATATGCCATCACTAATATATATATATATATATATATATATATATATAATATATATATATATATATATATATATATATTATATATATATATATATAATATATAATAATATTATATATATATATTTATATATATATATATATATATAATATAGTATATAGTATATATATAGTATATATAATATATATATATATATATATATATATATATATATATATATATATATATATATATATATATATATATATATATATATATATATATATATATATATATATATATATATATATATATATATATATATATATATATATATATATATATATATATATATATATATATATATATATATATATATATATATATATATATATATATATAGTATGAGATACCTTCTTTCCTAGGGAACCATAATCTAATTAGAAAGATTAGAGCCAGTACTAAGTGCTTCCACATACTCATTTAAAACACTGTGAGTTTCACACCGTATCTCGGTCAGTCTTCAGCACAAACTAAATTTTACAAATTTCTATTTTAAAATACAATCAAAATATAAATCTACTAACTATCAATATGATATTTAAAATAATAATAATTGCAATAAAATAATGAAAAATAAATTAATAATATTTAAATTGAAAATACATAAATTAAATTAAAAAGGCTAGAATATTTTAGGAAAAAGGGCAATTGAAAAAGGTTAATCATTTAAAGAGGGGCAATTTATTTAAGTTTTTATATATAAAACTTCAAAATGCTACGGTCAAGAAGGGAGATGCATTTTGAAGAACAGAGAAATTAGAAGAATAAAAAGGGTGGGTATCTCCATGGTCTTTTATGGCAGAGTGTACAGTAGAGGAAAGAGTATGATCTGTACTAAAGGAAACTCCTCTATGCTTATCAATCTTCACTTTTAATTGTAGACAAGTTTGGCCTACATACGCCGCATTGCAGCTGGCACACTTAAATAAATAAATTAATGAGGATCTGAGAAGCATTGAGTGGAACTCCTTGTGTCTGAAGAAGCTTTAATTGCGAGGGAGTTATAATTTATCAGAATGAACTGGCGTTGTGGGAATGTAGATTCAACTATAGTAAGAAATTTTCTATTAAGTTGAGATGTAAGTGATCCTATATACGGAAGTTTTAAGTATGTTATTTGTTTGAGTATAGTAGGAAAATGAACGGCAGGTCTGAAGATATTAGTGAGATACTCGTTAATAATTTTTCCACTTGGAACTTTGGGAATAAATTAAAATGGAAAAGTAATTTTCATAAATTTCATCTCTGTACTGAATATTTATATATATATATATATATATATATATATATATATATATATATATATATATATATATATATATATATATATATATATATATATATATATATATATATGATGGGATGCATATCATATTTTCTCATTTGCGGATACGGATGCGAATGCGGATGCGGATGCGGATGTTAATTTTGATGAGAAACTCGCGGATGGGAATGCGAATGTCATCACTAATATATATATATATATATATATATATATATATATATATATATATATATATATATATATATATATATATATATATATATATATATATATATAATATATATATATATATATATATATATATATATATATATATATATATATATATATATATATATATATATATATATATATATATATATATATATATATATATATATATATATATATATATATATATATATATATATATATATATATATATATATATATATATATATATATATATATATATATATATATATATATATATATATATATATATATATATATATATATATATATATATATATATATATATATATATATATATATATATACTTTAATATAATAAAGATGGAATAAAGTACCTTTGGGACTGCTTTTATCAAACAAAAGTTTCTCATCTCTTTTACTTAATTCTTTTCCTCACAATCTCATTATCTTTTTCGTAAATCTTCTAAACTTATCCACAAACACACACACGCACACACACACACACACACACACAAACACACATACATATATATATATATATATATATATATATATATATATATATATATATATATATATATATATATATATATATATATATATATATATATATATATATATATATATATATATATATATATATATATATATATATATATATATATATATATATATTATATATTATATATATATATATATATATATATATATATATATATATATATATATATATATATATATATATATATATATATAATATATATATATATATATATATATTATATATATATATATATATATATATATATATATATATATATATATATATATATATATATATATATATATATAGCATCTTAATTCTTCTAATTTTATCTCTGATCGCCAGTATGGCTTTCGTAAGAAACGCTCTACAGGTGATCTTCTTTCCCATCTCTCTGAATCTTGATCCTCCACTATTCGGCATTTCGGTGAATCTTTTGCTGTCGCGCTGGACATATCGAAAGCCTTCGATAGAGTCTGGCACAAAGCTTTGATTTCTAAACTTCCCTCTTTCGGTATCTATCCTTCTCTCTGTGATCTTCTCACTAATTTCCTTTTCGGTCGTTCTATAGCAACTGTTGTAGACGGCCACCTTTCATCCTTTAAATCTATTAACAGTGGTGTTCCTCAGGGTTCTGTACTATGACCAACACTTTTTCTACTCTTCATTAATGGCCTTCTCTCCATCACCTCATCTCCTATCCACTCCTATGCTGATGACTCCACCCTTCATTATTCCTTCCATTTTGAAAAACGTCCCACCCAACACCAGTTGATAGACTCGAGAAGGGTAGCCTTGGAGCAACTAACCTCTGATCTTTCCCGTATTTCAAATTGGGACAGAGAAAACATGGTTGTTTTCCAAGGCCTCAAAAACTCAGTTCCTCCATCTCTCCACTCGACACAATCTTCCACACAACTATGATATCTTCTTCGAAAACACACAACTCAAGCCTTCATCTGTCCTTAATATTCTTGGTGTTTCTTTTTCTCGTGATCTTTCTTGAAAAGATCACATTACTTCTCTTTCTAAACAAGCTTCTAAGAGGTTGGGTGTTCTGAGGCGCCTTCAGAATTACTTCACGCCACCCCAGTTGCTTGCTCTGTATAGGGGTGTTGTTCGTCCCTGTATGGAGTATGCTTCGCACATCTGGGGTGGTTCCACACATACAGCTCTCTTAGAGAAGGTGGAGTCAAGGGCATTTCGTCTCATCAACTCTCCTGCTCTTACTAACTCTCTTCAATCTCTTTCTGCCCGTCGAATTGTTGCGTCACTCTCTCTCTATACTATCGCTATTACAACGGACACTGCTCTTCTGAACTCTCTCGTTGCATACCTCCTCCATTGAGAAGAGCTCGTGCGACACGCCTTTCTACACATTCTCATCCTTTCTCTGTCCAACTCTCCGACCCCAGACTTAACCGCTATGCTCAGTCTTACATATACTCTACTGGTAAAGTCTGGAACACACTCCCTTCATCTGTTTTCCCAACTTCCTTTGACTTTCATACTTTCAAACGCCGTGTGTCTGGACACGTCGGCCACCATCGACCATGATAATAGATCTTTCCCAACTCCGGTGGAATTTGGTAGGCCTCTGGCCTTTGCCCACCGGAGGAGACATAAAAAAAAAAGAAAAAAAATATATATATATATATATATATATATATATATATATATATATATATATATATATATATATATATATATATATATATATATATATATATATATATATATATATATATATATATATATATATATATATATATATATATATATATATATATATATATATATATATATATATATATATATATATATATATATATATATATATATATATATAAGAGAGAGAGAGAGAGAGAGAGAGAGAGAGAGAGAGAGAGAGAGAGAGAGAGAGAGAGAGAGAGACTGCATGTATGTATTTACAATGTATATTAACACATAATAATTTAAAATATTTTGTGCCTGAAGGCAAGAGTTGAGTGTTGCTTATCAATTTGTACGGTTTAATAGCTGACGTTAAACAAGAATAGTCGTCACGAAATACCTTGAAATAAAAGATGCTTAAAAGTTCTTAAATACATCAAATGAACTTCTGACATACCTACGCTCATGCGCACCCTTCATGTTATATATATATATATATATATATATATATATATATATATTATATATATATATATATATATATATATATATATATATATATATATATATATATATATATATATATATATATATATATATATATATATATATATATATATATATATATATATATATATATTATTAAATTTTTTTTTTTTGAAATTTATATGATTTCGATTTTTTCATTTTTCTTTCAAATAGAAGCTTTATTTTCTGACATATTTTGTTAAGTGTTCATTTGTATTAATTTTTTCAGTTATTTATTTATTTCTTTTATTTTATTTATTTATTATTTTTCATTTATTTATTTATTTATTTTATATATTTATATATATATATATATATATATATATATATATATATATATATATATATATATATATATATATATATATATATATATATATATATATATATATATATATATATATATATATATATATATATATATATATATATATATATATATATATATATATATATATATATATATATATATATATATATATATATATATATATATATATATATATATATATATATATATATATATATATATATATATATATATATATATATATATATTGAATGCAAGCAGAAAATTCGTGTTAGTTTAAAATGAATGTAGATATTTCTATCCTATAAGAACAATGATGTATTTCTAAATATATTACATCGAACTTGAGACTTTGTTCTTCAATTGCATCGATATAATAAAAGACAAGCAATATTCGCATATTAAAATGTATTAATTAAAATAACAGTACAAAAACAATTTTAATTTCCGGACATTAAGTATTACACGTAACAATTTATATTTTATAAAATAATAGGTTACCAGCCTTGTGAAATTGTAATGAAAAAGAGGTAAATTATCTAGAAAAAAAAGCAAAATTTATTAAGCTAAAAATATTGTTTAGCGCAAAAACCCAAAAATAGAAATAGAGCTATTAATCAAAATAGAAACAGTTAATAACCAAAATGAAACAGTTAATAACCAAAATAGAAACAGGGCTATTAACCAAAATTGAAACAAAGCTAGTAACCTTACATTTTACAAAATATAGATTGATACGCGTAAGTCGTAAGGAACCAAATTTCCATTGTAAAGTTAACAATTCAAAATAGGAAGTGATATTTGAAAGAGAGTCTAAAAATCAAGATTTTAGAAATACCTTACCTTAAATTGGCAATCTATATTTGCAAAACCATAAAATGCCTCTGAAAAACTAACAATAATACATAAAATAAGAAATAAATGAATAAATAAGATATTAACTTTCTTGAGATTTCAAAAGTGTGTAAAAAATGTCCCCCCCCCAAAAAAAAATAAAAATAAAAAAATAAAAAAATAAAAAACTCTTTCTAACTTCTATTTTATTCTAAAAACATAGAAACACAAATAAACTGTGTATTAACAAAACCGTGGGCGTTTGTGTATTGTTAAGTATCATAATCTACAATTTTCTAATATACAAGCAACATTAATATTCATTTAAATTACTTGAAATCGTAATAAAAGATTCGAGCGAACACAGAAGCACAAAAAGAATTGGGAAGAAAACGGAAAATAAAACTGATTTACAAAGGTTTACAATTCGTTTTTTTTTTTTTTTTTTTCCTTCTTTTATTTTTTTATTTTTATTTTTTTTTTTTTTTTTTATTTTTTATTTTTTTGTATTTATTTTAAATTAAAATTTATTCAAATTGAAGGAGTTCTGTTTCGTTCTAATAAATAGAATTCATTCCGTTTCTATTTCTATGACCCTGAATACACCTTTTTTGAATTTAGGCAATAAGAGAAATGAGAGAGAGAGAGAGAGAGAGAGAGAGAGAGAGAGAGAGAGAGAGAGAGAGAGAGAGAGAGAGAGAGAGAGAGAGAGAGAGAGAGAGAGAGAGAGAGAGAAAACGAGATTTGGGAAAAGAAAATCGAAATAACGCTGGACACAAAAGATAGAAAAGAAAGACGAAAAAAAGAAAGGAATAAAATCAGAGTAAAGAATTTTATTTGTTTTGCGTTTTATAATAGAAGAAAGTTCGGAAAAGAAATTTTATCCTTGCTCTTTACAAATAATTTATGTGCATCTTTTCTATTCTTTGTCTCATTAATAGTTTGTATCTGTTTGTTCGATATGCAAATAACTTGTGTACGGATGTGTAATTTCCTTTTCGTACATGTATAATATTTTGGTGATGAGGAAATGCACACATAAAAAAAAATTGGATTCAGATTTTTTCGTATTATCCCCGTAATCAAGTTTCATTATCTAAATAGAACAGCAAAAAATGGCTCACAGTCTTTGCATTCAATATATATATATATATATATATATATATATATATATATATATATATATATATATATATATATATATATATATATATATATATATATATATATATATATATATATATATATATATATATATATACACTGAGTTTTAAGGTGTGTGTGAGTGTGTAAGTCAAAGGAAGTTGGGAATCCAGATAAAAGGGAGTGTATTCCAGACTTTACCAATAGAGGACATGCAAGAATGGGCATAGTGGTTAAGTCTGGTTCAGAGAGTTGGACAGAGAAAGGGAGAAAGGATGAGACTGTGTAGAAAGACGTGGCGCACATACCCTTCTCAATGGAAGAGGAATGTGAATAGAGAGTTCAGAAGAGCAATGTCTATTGTAATAGCGAGAGTATAGAGAGAATGACGCAACAATTTGAAGTGCAGAAAAAGACTGGAGAGAATTAGTGAGAGCAGGAGAGTTGATAAGACGAAAAGCCCTAGACTCCTACTTTTCAATGAGAGCTGTATGAGTGGAACAACCCTAGATGTGCGATGAGTATTTCATACAGGGGTGAACAACACCCCTATAAAGAACAAACAACTGGTGTGGTGAGAAAAAATTACGAAGGCGCCTAAGAACACCCAAAATCTTAGAAGCTAGTTTAGAAAGAGAAATAATGTGATCTTTCTAATAAATATCAAGAGAAAAAGAAACACCGAGAATATTAAAAGACCGAAGTAGGTTTGAGTTGTGTGTTTTCGGAGAGAATGTTGTCGTTGTGTGGAGATTGGGTTGAGTAGAGGGATGGAGGAACTGAGTCTTTGATGCATTGGAAATGGCTGTGATTTTTTTTCAGTCCCAATTTGAAATACGAGGAAGGTCATAGGTTAGTTGCTCCACGGCTACCCTCCTTACGTTGATTAACTGCTGTTGGGAAAGGAGTCTCTCAAACTGAAGGACTAATGAAAGGTGGAGTCATCGGTATTGGAGTCGGTAAAGTATGAAGTAATAGAGAAATGGTTAATAATGAAAAGTAGAAAATTTTTGGGATAGGGCAGAATCTTGAGGAACACCACTATTAACAGATTTAAAAGGATGAATGGTTTCCGTCTTCTTTAAAATGATTGGAAATGAAATCAGAGAACAGATTACAGAGAGAAGGATAGATACCGAAAGAAAAAAGTTTGGAAATCAAAGCTTTGTGCCGGACTCTATCGAAAACTTTCGAAATGCGCGACAGCAAAAAAGATTCACAGAAGTGTCGAAGAGTGGAGGACCAAGAGTCAGAGAGAAGGGAAAGAAGATCACCAGAAGAACGGTTTTTACGAAAGCCATAGTATTGATCAGATATAATATTTGAAGAATTGAGATGTTTCCAAATCTTCCTGTTAAGGATAGATTCGAAAAATTAGAAAGGACGGAGATTAAAGAAATGGGACGGCAGTTGGAGGTTTAAGAGGTGTCCCCCTTTTTAGGCACAGGATGAAAGAGCACACGTTTCTAACTAGAAGAGAAAGTCTAAGTAGAAAGGCAGAGACGAAATAGTTTACCAGGACAGTGTGCAAGCTTAGGAACCCAAGTTTTGAGAACCACAGGAAGGATAACATCAGGACCATACGCCTTCTTAGTATTAAGCAAAAAGAGAACAGAAATGACGACTTTTGAAGAAATTA
Organism: Armadillidium nasatum; assembly: GCA_009176605.1. Lineage (NCBI taxonomy): Eukaryota > Metazoa > Arthropoda > Malacostraca > Isopoda > Armadillidiidae > Armadillidium > Armadillidium nasatum. The sequence continues at coordinate 12,261 of SEYY01024912.1, forward strand.
AAATTTTAGTCGTAAATAAATTGGAGGGAGTTGAAGGTGTAGGAATAGCTCCAAAATCGTTTAAGATTGAATTGGAGGCAAAAGTTTGAGCAAAGAATTCAATTTTAGTAGAAGGCAAAGCGGCAATTTTGCCCTCAGAAGATATTATAGGAGGGAGAGAGGAAGAAGCAGAGTTAAAGTGGACATTTTTTTTTTTTGCAAAATGCCTGAAAGGTAATGAGAAAGAAGAACCAGAAAGATTGTTGAATTTTTTACCAAGAAAAGAGTTTTTGGTGTTACGGAGAATAGCTCTTGCACCATTCCGGGATAATTACAAGTTGCCTGAGTTTCTGGAGTTTGAAGGCCACATAAATCACTGAAGGCATCATCCATGCTGTGAATAGCAAGAGAATAAGCAGAGTTAAATCAAGGTTTGTTAGGTTTTCTAAAAAGGAAAGAATATGGAATGCACGCCTTTTTCCCAGACCGAATGATCTCCCCCCAAAAAGAGTAATCATTCCATGGGAAATCAAAAAAGTATAAACTCAAATCAGACCAGTTAGAGGCACCATAGTGCCAGAAACGTCTCCTCTCCGACGTCGGCGACAGTTCTTGTGGAAAATTTGAAGAGACAGAACAAGATACATAGATAAGAAAGTGATCGGATGAACCCAGAGGAGGAAAGACTTTTAACAGTGTAAGAAGAAAGATACGAATTTAAGAAAAGATCAAGAATGTTTAGTTCATCACCAAGACGATCAAAGATACGGGTAGGGAGTTCAGCCAATTGCTTATGATTATTCTAGATAGAAAATTGGATGGAAAATTCACCAGCTGTATCATAAGAACTGGATGAAAACCAATGGCCGTGGTGAAAGTTGAAATCATCAAAAATCATGATTTCAGATAAAAGAAGAAAATAAAATAATGTTTTATCTTGGAATTAAGTGAGTCGAAGAAATTTTATATTTTTAATAATATAATATATATATATATATATATATATATATATATATATATATATATATATATATATATATATATATATATATATATATATATATATATATATATATATATATATATATATATATATATATATATATATATATATATATATATATATATATATATATATATATATATATATATATATATATATATATATATATATATATATATATATATATATATATATATATATATATATATATATATATATATATATATATATATATATATATATATATATATATATATATATATATATATATATATATATATATATATATATATATATATATATATATATATATTTTATATTTCTCCTCTGGTGGGCAAAGGCCAGAGGCCTACCAATGTTCCACCAGAGTTGGGAGGAAAGTCGGAAACATGGTCAAATTAAAGGCCGACAAGACCTGATACATGGCGTTTAAAGGTGCCTAAGTCGTAGGAAGTTGGGAAAATAGATGAAGGAAGTGTGTTCCAGACTTTACCAGTAGAGTACATGTAAGATTGAGCATAGCGGTTAAGTCTGGGGTCAGAGAGTTGGACAGAGAAAGGATGAGACTGTGTAGAAAGACGAGTCGCACGAACCCTTCTTAATGGAGGAGGTATGCGACGAGAGAGTTCAGAAGAGCAGTGTCCATTGTAATAGCGATAGTAAAGAGAGAGTGACGCAACATTTCGACGGGCAGAAAGAGATTGGAGAGAATTAGTGAGAGCAGGAGAATTGATAAGGCGAAAAGCTCTAGACTCCACCTTTTCCAGGAGAGCTGTATGTGTGGAACCACCCCAGATGTGTGACGCATACTCCATACAGGGGCGAACAACACCCCTATACAGAGCAAGCAACTGGGGTGGTGTGAAGAAATGTTGAAGGCGCCTCAGAACACCCAACCTCTTAGAAGCTTGTTTAGAAAGAGAGGTAATGTGATCTTTCCAAGAAAGATCACGAGAAAAAGAAACACCGAGAATATTAAGGAGAGATGAAGGTTTGAGTTGCGTGTTTTCGAAGAAGATATCGTAGTTGTGTGGAAGATTATGTCGAGTAGAGAGATGGAGGAATTGAGTTTTTGAGGCATTGAAAACGACCATGTTTTCTTTGCCCCAATTTGAAATGAGAGATAGATCAGAGGTTAGTTGCTCCAAGGCCACCCTCCTTGCCACTATTAACTGTTGCTGGGAGGGGCGTCTTTCAAAATGAAAAGAGTAATGAAGGGTGGAGTCATCAGCATAGGAGTGGAAAAAGAGATGAAGTAATAGAGAGAAGGTCATTAATGAAAAGTAGAAAAAGAATGTTGGGGATAGGACAGATTCCTGAGGAACCCCACTACTATTTATAGATTTAAAGGATGAATGGTGGCCGTCTACAACAGATGCTGTAGAACGACCAGAAAGGAAATCAGAGGGAAGGTCACAGAGAGAAGGATAGATTCCGAAAGAGGGAAGTTTGGAAATCAAAGCTTTGTGCCAGACTCTATCGAAAGCTTTCGATATGTCCAGCGCCACAGCAAAAGATTCACCGAAATGCCGAAGAGCGGAGGACCAAGAGTCAGAGAGAAGGGAAAGAAGATCACCAGTAGAGCGTTTCTTTACGAAAGCCATACTGGCGATCTGAGATAAGATTAGAAGAATTGAGATGTTTCCAAATCTTCCTGTTAAGGATAGATTCGAAAACTTTAGAAAGAACGGAGGTTAAAGAAATAGGACGATAGTTAGAGGGCTGAGAGGGGTCCCCCTTATTCGGCACAGGCTGAATGAGCGCACGTTTCCAGCAAGAAGGGAAGGTTGAAGTAGAAAGACATAGACGAAATAGTTTACCAAGGCAGGGTGCAAGCTCAAAAGCACAAGTTTTGAGAACCACAGGAGGAATACCATCAGGACCGTACGCCTTCTTAGTGTTAAGCTCAGAGAGAGCAGAAATGACGTCTTTAGAAGAAATTACAATTTTAGGCATAAATGAGTTATTTGAGGGGGTTGAAGGAGGAGGAATAGCTCCGGAATCGTCTAAGGTTGAATTAGAGGCAAAAGTTTGAGCGAAGAGTTCAGCTTTAGAGAAGGCAAAACGGCAGTTGAACCGTCAGAAGATACTAGAGGAGGGAAAGAGGAAGAAAGCAAAGTTAGAGTTGATATTTTTTCACAAAATGCCAGAAAGGGCATATATATATATATATATATATATATATATATATATATATATATATATATATATATATATATATATATATATATATATATATATATATATATATATATATATATATATATATATATATATATATATATATATATATATATATATATATATATATATATATATATATATATATATATATAAATATATATATATATATATATATAATATATATATATATATATATATAAATGAAACAGTAATAAATGAGCGAAGAATAAAACCTACAAAATGAAAATTCCTGCTGATAAATCATTTACAAACATTTTATTGAGAGCGCAACGAGGCAAAGTTGAAGATAATGAGGCAAATAGATAAGAAAGAAAGATAGATAAGAAAGATAGATAGATAGATAGATAGATAGATAGATAGATAGATAGATAGATAGATAGATAGATAGATAGATAGATAGATAGATAGATAGATAGATAGATAGATAGATAGATAGATAGAGATAGATAGATAGATAGATAGATAGATAGATAGATAGATAGATAGATAGATAGATAGATAGATAGATAGATAGATAGATAGATAGATAGAGAGAGAGAGAGAGAGAGAGAGAGAGAGAGAGAGAGAGAGAGAGAGAGAGAGAGAGAGAGAGAGAGAGAGAGAGAGAGAGAGATTGATTCTGAAAGGAGGGTTTATTTTGTCCTACTTCAAAGTTTGGTGCTCTTAAAAGAAATTCCTATTCTTAAGGAGAAGTGCTCGAGCGAGGCACACAATAACAGTTGTTCTTTCAGTCGGAATTTCGCTCAGCATTGGAATCATCTGTTATAAGAGAAGGACAAAAATGGCAGTTTCAATTTCTGTTCCTGAATTCAAAGCTACTGAAAAGAGACAAAAAAAAAATTAACCAAAAAAAAAAATAAAAATACAAGAAACTTTTAATTTCCTTATGTTTTTATTTCATTAAATTTATAAAAATTATAAATTATTATTGTTACGAAATTATTAAAAAGAAAAGTTCAGTATTAAATTTTGTAATGGATTTTTACAATCAATTCTAACAGCTGTTCACCAACTACTTTAAGAATTTAAATGTTGAGGTTTGAAAGACTTTCTCGCAAATATAAAACGACTTTCAACAAAATTAAAGGAAAGTGACTTCAGTTAACATGTAGTTTTTATTGAGAACAGTTAATTAAATATTATATATATATAATATATATATATATATATATATATATATATATATATATATATATATATATATATATATATATATATATATATATATATATATATATATATATATATATATATATATATATATATATATATATATATATATATATATATATATATATATATATATATATATATATATATATATATATATATATATATATATATATATATATATATATATATATATATATATTATATATATATATATATATATATATATATATATATATATATATATATATATATATATATATATATATATATATATATATATATATATATATATATATATATATATATATATATATATATATATATATATATATATATATATATATATATATATATATATATATATATATATATATATATATATATATATATATATATATATATATACTGTATATATATACTTGAACAGTGGACAGGAGAAATATAAGCAATGAAAAGAATGCATATAAACATGTGGCCTGCAAATCATAGTTTGTGAGATACATGAGATACATGAGATACAAGTTAAAGTTGAACATTTTAATATACCTAATTTTATATGTATTAACCTAGATTTGCAGTAATGCAGCATACAATGTTGGACTTATGAGAGTAGATACAATGGTGGATTGTAAAACAACATACAGTAATAAGAAGGAAAATGAAAATAGCAACAAATAACGGTTTCTTTAAAAACCTTATGGAATAATGTTCTATATTTTTTATTACAATTAATATTCTCATTTCCTTTCTTGTTACTGTCTATTGTTTTATAATTCGCAATTGCATCTACTGTCATTAAAAAAGATCAACATGCTGACTTCAACACTCTGTATCTTACTATCACTCGTAGAGTGTGTGCTTATGTAAATTTTTTCCATTGTGTATGTGCCCCCTGCCTGTCCACTGACCATGTGGGCTTCACATGTTAGGATACACCCTGTATATATATATATATATATATATATATATATATATATATATATATATATATATATATATATATATATATATATATATATATATATATATATATATATATATATATATATATATATATATATATATATATATATTATAATATAATTAAATTCTCAGCATTTAAAGATCATGCATTTATAAATACAGGTCTGAATGCAAAAATATATTTAAGTACAAATATATATTTAGACACTACTCACAAGGCTAACATATACAAGAAGGAAAATTATCAGTACAAAAATAGTCATGAGCGACTTCATTTCGAAATTAAATAATCAGAATTAAAAGAACACAGTGGAAAAATTTTCACTCGGATCCGGAAATTTTAGAGGTCATAAGCTGGAAGAATTCCCTAGAGGACTAAATGCTTCTTATTTTACAAGAAAAATAGAAAGAGAAGATAGACATTAAAAAGTTCTGAAGGTATAAAAAACGAAATTAAAAACCTCGTGGTTGACAATAGAAACATCTTCCAAAATGTTTGAATTTCGTAAATTTGAAACGGGAAGCGAGAAATAATTAAAATAGGCATTAGGAAAAATACAAAAACGAGATAGATTATATCTAAACATTAGACGAAGTAAACGAACAGGAATTATAAAACCAAACAATATCATTGCTCGATGTTATGAATCTTAGAGACCACAATATAAATATATTTAAATAAATATATTTAAAGATGGATAAGCTCCAATAAATAAAAGAAGAAATATATTTAATAATGGAGACATTAAAGGAATAATATAATAGGTTGATTTCAAAAAAGGTATAACCAAACACCTTAAAAAAAAGGAAATTTCATTTGGTGAAGATGAAGTATCAATCAACAAACTTAGATGTATCAACGAAGAAATATTTGCAAGAAACAAACTCCCTGACAAATAGACAAATAAATTGCTCATGCTTCTATATAGAAATAGGATATGAAGATCCAAAAACAACAGAACAGTTACCTTCATTTCAGTTTTGTTCAAACTATTTACAAAAATGATAACTACCAGAATTACTACGTAATTTGAATGTAATCAGCCACAGGAACAAGTGAGATGAAAAATGTGTTATAGCACAAATGATCCCATCAAACTAGTCCAACAGCTGAGGGAAAGATTCAATGAAAAAGAAATGTATTTATGCATGACTTTGGTAAATTATGAAAAATCATTTGACCCAGTGACCAGCCACTGTTTTAAGTGCTTTAAATAGTCAGGGTATTCCGAAACTTAATAGATATCTTAAAATACATATTTAAAATTCTTCACTAACATGTAAATAATGCGAAATCAAAGAAGGCCAGACACAGTTTCAACATATTTATTTACTTCAAAATTTGACGAACTATTCTGTCTATTAAAAGTGGAAGATATTTATTCTACACATAAATGGAAGGTATCCAAACCATTTAAGATTTACAGATATATTATGACTCACATTAGATCCCGAGAAGTTATAAATAATGGTCGTAGAACTTGAATAAGTTTAAAGAACAATAATATTTATTAATTAAGCAAAAGAAAGATAACTTTCAATAAGCTCTCCAATATTTAATGATCAACAACTCCATCATAGGGCAAGTTGATGAGTAACTTGCCTTACATGTCTTATATCTTCAAAGATTAAATATAAAAATTAAATTCAAGTAAGATTTATAGTTCAATTTCCGTAATAAATTTCTCTTTTACTTAAGGTGAAAGAGTTTTGGGCAGTGTAATATATGGTTATAATAATTGGACCCAATCTAGAAAAAAAGAACAATAAAAGAAACAAGGAAACACACAGAGAAACAGAGAAAGATTGAGGTTTGGAACTAAAGAAGAAGGATTAGTAAGATAGGAGCAAATAAAAAAAGTTATAATAGTCAGACATGAGAATCGGAAAGTCAAATAGTTTGAAAAATAACAATAGATGTACAAAGGAGATATTAAACTGGGCTCCGTTGATTCTTCTTGAGTTCTCCATAGCTACGATTATTTTTGCCATCTTTAAAAAACTAAAAAATGAGATTTGAGAATGTAAAATAATAATAAGTGCATATAATGCTTCAAAAATGATATTGCCATTTGATCAAACATATAGACACTTATTTAGAAGGATATGTGTGAATGAAGCCCGAAAATTTTATATATATATATATATATATATATATATATATATATATATATATATATATATATATATATATATATATATATATATATATATATATATATATATATATATATATATATATATAACCACAAAATTTATATCTTCTAGACGAAGAATTGAACCATGCCCTCCTCTAAGCTGGTTAGACAAAGCGTTACCTCTGTACCATGATAGTTCAAAAGGAAATCTCAAAGAGAAAGCTGAAACCGTCGTGGTACAGAGGTAACACTCTGCTTTACCAGCTTAGAGGTCAGAGTTCAATTCCTCGTATAGCAGACATAAAACGTTTGTATATTTTAACTCTACGAGAGTTGTGGTTTTAATATATATATATATATATATATATATATATATATATATATATATATATATATATATATATATATATATATATATATATATATATATATATATATATATTATATATATATATATATAGAAAATTAATGTCTGCTATTGGACTCGAACCAGCGACCTTTAAGATGGTAGTCTTATGCATTATCCACTATGCCACGTCGATACAAATATTAAATCACATTCAAACTTGCTCACGATATACAGTCGCAACGTCAAATCCCAAAGGACCCCCAGACCGCAACTCGGCCAAAGGGCAACGAGGTCAAAGGTTTAATCCATTATTCGCAGACAGTTATATAATAGAGTTTTTAAGTCTGCTAAAACTCTCACAGACTATATCTATACAGAAAATTAATGTCTGCTATTGGACTCGAACCAGCGACCTTTAAGATGGTAGTTTTATGCGTTATCCACTAGACCACGGCGATACAAAAGGAAATCGCAATGTCTGCGAATAATGGATTCAACCTTTGACCTTGTTGCCTTTTTCCCGAGTTGCGGTCGGGAAGGTCTTTTGGGATTTGACGTTGCGACTGTATATCGTGAGCAAGTTCCAATTTCAGTCGGATTGAATCGCAAAAAAGGGTCAGGAAAGATAGTGAGGTGAATGTAGTATTTTTGTAAACTCAAGTAACCTATTGGTACCGATTTTGGGGGGTTCACAGGGCCTCCCATGGACCCCTCCCTCCGATTTGAGGTCAGTTTTGATTTGTTGAATCCCCGAAAACGGTGTCAGGAAAGAGCGTGAGGTCAAATTCAACGGAGAAATTTGCAATTGAGAATCAAAATCTCTTATATTTTTTTCAGTCAAAAGCGCGTCCCAAAAATCCCGCACCCTCCGAAGTCGCGTCCCTTACTACTTATATATATATATATATATATATATATATATATATATATATATATATATATATATATATATATATATATATATATATATATATATATATATATATATATATATATATATATATATATATATATATATATATATATATATATATATATATATATATATATATGCGAGTTAAGTAATTTCAGAAAGTGCGAAAAAAATTCACAAAAGAAGTAGGAAGCAATTTTATAAAGCATTTTCTATTCAAACTCGAACGAAGCAATTCTCAATTAATTTATAAAAACACACACACACACACACACACACACACACACACACACACAGACAAAAAATAATAATATAGAGAAATAAGATAAGAAAAAAATGCACACATACACATACGCACAAGAAATCTATTCATTTCCTTATAAACTGCTTTTTTTTTTTTTTAATTTAATTTTTTTTTTTTTTTTTTTTTATCTTTTTTTATATATATATATTTTTTCATTTTATTATATTTATTACCTCTCATTTTATTTCTTATCTTTTCTTCACAAGACGCATTAATGAAATTTTTTTTTTTCTTTTCATTTTCTTTCCTTCCGTTATTTCCCCTAAATATTTTTAATTCTTTCTTTTTTTTCTATCTTTCCCTCACTCGTTCATTTCTTTTTATCTCTTCAGTTCATTCTTGGCAATCTAAAGTCTCAGATGATTATCCATCCACCCGGACATGAAGTGGCTCGATAAGATTCCCTTCGGAGACACTACAAAAAGGTTTCACAAAACTCTTAATGATAAGCTGTCAATGGATCCTATTTATAAGAGTATTTAATATCCAATAAAATATTTTCTTTCCTCTTACACAAGAATCGTGTACGTAGCCTTCTTTTGCTTTATGTACAATTTTAAGCTAGTAATACTCTTACTACTACCACTACTACTAATAATAATAATAAGAATAATAACAATAAATATAATAATAATAATAATTATAATAATAATAATAATAATAATAATAATAATAATAATAATAATAATAATAATAATATTAATAAGTTAATTAATTAAATAATAGTTCTTCAGTTGTAGTAGATTAAGTGAATAGGGATTCCCATCTTGCATCTTAATCTGAAGTTTTAAATATCAATTACAAAAATATATATTTGAAAAGTTTTCTAAAACTATGTGAAAATTTAGCACAAAACCCTAAAAAAATTTCAATTTATTATTCTCTTTATGAGTAATTTGTTACATAAAGGTAATGTTTACTTTTCCCTTTTAGTGGTAATTATTTTACAAAATTGCATCTTGTTCTTTCTCAAACTTTATTTGCTTCTTCATTATGCTTTTTATGAACTGTTTTCATTCTATCTTGAAGGTCTAGAAGTAATCTACCTTTTCCAGAAACTGCAATCTATCTCTTTGAGGACTCAGTTACCTAGATTCACTGGGAAGTTACTTTAGATGTGGGTATAAAATTGTACTTATTCACTTATTTTGAATCAAAGTTTACTGATTCTGCAAAATGTCTCATCTATAATATGGTAATTTGGGCAATTAAAACTCACCCAAGCTTCAGGTCCATTAAAACCGATTCTTAAATACATTTTCTAATTTCAAGACGACAATTATTATTCCTTCTATATCCTTACTATACTGGAAGCAATGGTCGTTTATGAACAAAGCTTTGACAAAATATTTCATCAAATTAAGAGTAAAATAATTAAGATTAAGAGTGAAAATAGAACCTTAAAGGATTCGTTGAATCGTTCATGCAAAACGTTTTAGATTTTGAAAAAAAAAAAAAAAAAAAAAAAAAAAAAAACATTTTTCCTTTCTGGCTAGAAACCTTCCATCAAGTTCTTCCCTTTAGTTTTTCTCCATCTCTTCAGTATTGGCGAATATTTTAACAGATATTTTTGACAACCAATCACATAACTATTCCCATTCATTTCCCAGTCATACAATACCGTCATGTCGAGAAGGTTCATCTGTCTATACCATTTGTGTTCATCACAATATTTGGACAATGAATTAACTTGTTCTAAAAGGTAGTTTAAATTTTCTTTTTCCAACGGATTTGTTAAATTGTTACAAAAGATTTTATAAATTAAAAGTAAAAACAATAACTGCTTTATTAATATGTACTATCGTGGACAGAAGTAATCGACTGTGCTTGGGTCGGTCATTCTTCAGAGTAACATGGGTCTAATTTTAACATTAAATTTTCAGCCAATCGTCTTACAACAAGATTCTTTAGGTACGCCCATTGATCACAGTGTGAATATAACAGTATTTTAGGTAAGGATAAAATTTGGAAACGATAGAGTTACACACAAGCATATATATATATAATATATATATATATATATATATATATATATATATATATATATATATATATATATATATATATATATATATATATATAATATATATATATATATATATATATAATAAGGATAAAAGTAAGAATGGTTTTTTGCCCTAAAGTTCTTGTTAAAATATGTGTAAATAATCGAGTAATATCGATAAAATAAAATTATTCGATATATTATCATATCGAAAATTAAATCACGAGGTGATATATATATATATATATATATATATATATATATATATATATATATATATATATATATATATATATATATATATATATATATATATATATATATATATATATAGGTCCATAGTGAAACTGAATGAGTATCGATATAAATAACGGTATTTTATCAATACTTTATCGATATTCTTATGGTAGAAATCGGGAAAAAGGTTACGATTTGGATTAAAATGGTAAGTTTTCAAAAAAAAATTGAATTTTTTTTAGATGATTTTTTTTTTTTTTTTTTTTTTTTTTTGGCAAAAGTTTTTTTTTTTTTTTTTTTTTTAAAGAAAACTAGTCGCATCTCTCTCTCTATCTCTCTCTTTCTCTCTGTATATATATATATATATATATATATATATATATATATATATATATATATATATATATATATATATATATATATATATATATATATATATATATATATATATATATATATATATATATATATATATATATATATATATATATATATATATATATACATATATATATATATATATATATATATATATATATATATATATATATATATATATATATATATATATATATATATATATATATATATATATATATATATAGAATAGTGTGAAGTAAATACCATTTTGAAGATACTATATATAACGTTGTTAGGTTAGAAGGACAGGCAATATGGCAGCGAACAAACTAAGCAATTAACATTCGAAAGCATAGTAAATGAGATGCCTACGATTTCGTCGGATTAATATATGTTCGTTGCGTAAATAGTAATTTACTTTAAAATTCTTAAACATCTGTTCTCTCGAAAAGATTTATCCCGATATAGCGAATAGTAATACACTTTTCGGTAAATGTAACAAAACATCGCTACAAACTATGATGGAAATTATAGTTTACTCATATATATATATATATATATATATATATATATATATATATATATATATATATATATATATATATATATATATATATATATATATATATATATATATCGTCCCTGATCATCAGTATGGTCTGGAAAGGAATGCTCTAATGGTGATCATCTTTTTCTTTACTTTAATAATTTTTCTTCTGCAATTCGGAATTTTCGGTAAATCTTTAGCTGTAGGGCTGGACATATCAAAAACTTTCGATAGAGTCTAGCACAAATCTTTGATTTCCAAGTTTCCCTCTTTCGGTATCTATCCTTCACTCTTTAACCTTCTCTGCGATCTCTTTTCCAGTCGTTCTATTGCAGCAGCAGTAGACGACCATCGTTCTTCCTCTAAATCTATTAATAGTGGTGTTCCTCAGAGTTCTGTTCTATCCCAACTCTTTTTTCTATTTTTCAACAATGATCTTCGTTCCATAACTTCTTTACCAATCCATTCTTATTCTGACGATTCCTCCCTTTACTATTCCTTTCATCTTGAAAGGCGCCCTACACAACCGCAGTTAGCTCATGCTAGGAGGGTTGCATTGGAGCAGCTGACCTCGCATCTTTCTCGTATTTCCAATTGAGCCAGAGAAAACATGGTTGTTTTCAATGCCTCAAAAACTCAATTCTTTCACCTATCTACTAGGTGATATTTTCCACACAACTATAATATCTTCTTCGAAAACACTCAACTCCAACCTTCTCCTATCCTCAATACTTTTGATGTTTCCTTTTCTAGGATCTTTCTTGGAATGATCACATTATATCTCTTTCTATACCAGCTTCGCAACTTTTTTGCACGATTCCAGATGCTCGATCTGAAAGGAGTGTCGTCCGTCCTTGTTATATGGAATACGCGTCGCATTTCTAGGGTTCTTCCACTCACGTAAGTCGTCTTGAAAAGGTGGAAACTAAATCTTTTCGTCTCATCAATTCTCCTACTTTAAATAACTTTCAAATCTCTTTCTGCCCGTAGAACCGTTGCATCACTCTCCTTATACTATCGCTATTACAATGAACATTGCTATTGTGAACTTATTAGTCGTATACCTCCTTCCTTGTGAAGAGCTCCCACTATGTTTCTTTCCACGCAATCTCATCCTTTCGCTGTCCGGTCTCTGACCCCAGATTTTACCTCTATGCTCAATCTTTAAAACCTACAACTTAATTTCCTCACTTTTTTCGGTTCAAGCTCAAATGGGGGAACTCTCTCTGAAAAAAAAAAAAAATATATATATATATATATATATATATATAATATATATATATATATATATATATATATATATATATATATATATATATATATATATATATTATATTTAATTTTTATATTTAAGTACACTCCATGTAGCCTCTATATTTTGGGAGTAAGCTCCAGTTTAAGGATCCACAAAATTTTTACTGTGGTTCAAAGTAAGATGTTTAAAAAAATGTTTTTTTACGACAATTGATGAACTAAAAAACTAAAATTGGGTGTTATACCCAGCATATGTCTAGGGGGGCTCTGCCCCCCGTATCCCCCGACCCGTGAGTGATGATGATATTGTCGACTACTTTTCCTTTTCTACGATTTGGGGTATTTTCCATTTTTTTTGAGAGAGAAAGTTCCCCCATTTGAGCTTGTGACCTTTTTTCAATATTTTTTAGTAAAATCTTTGCTGATTCCAAATATATAACAAGTTTTTCATAATTACGAGCGGTTCGTGAAAAAAAGAATTTTATATATATATATATATATATATATATATATATATATATATATATATATATATATATATATATATATATATATATATATATATATATATATATATATATATATATATATATATATATATATATATGTAATTCATAAAAATAAACTAAATTAAAAATTTGCGATATCCTTTAATATCGTTATGAATAAATTTCCTTATTATTCAAGAACAACATGTATACTTTTACTAATAACCTAATATTTTAACAAGAACTATACGGCAAAAAACCATTCTTAGTTTATCCTTATTATATATATATATATTATATATATATTATATATATATATATATATATATATATATATATATATATATATATATATATATATATAATATATATATATATATATATGTATGGTGTGTGTGTGTGTGCGTGTGTGTGCTTGTGTGTGTAACTATATCGTTTCCAAATATTATCCTTACCTAAGATACTGTTATATTCACACTGTGATCAATGGGCGTACCTAAAGAATCTTGTTGTAAGACGATTGGCTGAAAATTTAATGTTAAAATTAGACCCATGTTACTCTGAAAAATGACCGACCCAAGCACAGTCGATTACTTCTGTCCACGATAGTACAACTACCTTGAAAACTAAATTTGAAAAAACAAAAATAACAACATTAGAAAGTTATTTTCCTGTCGAGGAACTCGGGTAACTATAGTCAGTAACAGTAAAGTTTTTGACATTCCTTGTAGGACTTGTTTGGAAGGTTATGTCATTGAAACTATTGATTTTTCTAGCCAGTTGGATCAACATAATCATAACCCTAGTAGTGTTATCAATGAAAGGAGTACCATATATCAATACAATTCAAAACAGTCATAAAATTCTGATCACAGTCACTCAAGTGATTCATAGGAAGAATGACATATTTTTTAGTACAATGAAAAACATTTTAATAAGTGTCCTTTATGGTTTAATCTACAATTCATAAAATATTTTTATTCAAAATTATTACTTCTTTGATCACAATACTAAGGAAGGATATGGCAAAGAAAGTATCCTTTCATTTCAGGTGGAATCCAAATAGAAAAGGTTAAAAAAAAATTTTTTACTAGAAAATTAAGACTAGGACCATATTTTATATATATATATATATATATATATATATATATATATATATATATATATATATATATATATATATATATATATATATATATATATATATATATATATATATATATATATATATATATATATATATATATATATATATATATATATATATATATATATATATATATATATATATATATATATATATATATATAATATATATATATATTTGAAATATCATGATTATTACAGTATATAAATACAGGAGCAGGAACTAATTAAAGATTTCCTAATTCTTGATAAATTTATTCCAAGGAATTAATTAGAAAGTTAAACTTTGATCCAAAGTTTGTCATTTCCATCCAGAAGTATAAATTACCCAAATCGAAAAATTACGTCAAGATACAAAGAGATGATATACCTTTACATGAACAATAATAATATTATATACACAACTAATGCTAATTCAATGTGAATAATAATTTTTAACATTATCATAGTTAAAAAAAATTTTATATATTATATAATTTATTAAGTATTTATGGAGATTTTGTAAAGATCTTCAAGATTCTTCAAACGAGGTGTTTTACGAACAGAATCTTTAAATCAGGAATCTAGTAATCTTCAAGTTCGCTGCAGCCAATTTTAAATCCTGAAATTTCAATCTGGAATGGTCATGTGATGTAAAAAAATATCATGGACTGAAGCCAAGGATTTTTAAAAACTCTTTGGTTAATTAATACCTAATTAATTAATATATTTTTACATAAATTTACTTTCCGTTATTAGTTCTACTTTTGTAATTTCTGATCTTAAAAAAGTTCTAAATAAAAAAATTAATTATGAAGTTTTCTCATTTTCTTCTTTAAAATAATTTTAATTTTAAATTTAAAGGTCTTGGAAGTCTTTTAAATTTCTTTTTTGTCGCGTATGTTTTATCTTCATTTCCCACCTACCACTTTTTAAAATAGATTTATAGTATTGTTTCCCCTAAATTTAATGAATAGGTAAATTAATAACAAATTTACATACGTTTTTAATTAATATATGTCAGCTAATATTTGGTTACATTCGAGAGTTCCAAGATAATAAAGAAACATCGAAATTCGCATGATTTCTAGGAAACCTCTCTGCAGCCGGATGTAAATCTAGATTATCCTGGAACACACCCACTGTATTTGCTTATTCGAAGTCATTTCCTTACCAATCTTCGTACGTCTGGCAAAGTTTGATTATGATCAAAGCAATTATTTTTCTGCAGATTTCTCAAAAATGACACTTTAATTATCGTACAGTTTTCTTTTCTTAACAATACTTCGAAAGTATCATTTTCTCGGTCAAAAAAATTATTTTATTCGTATATCAATAAATCATTCGAATTTTACTAAAAAAAAGTTTTGAACAAATTCCAATTTCAATCATGATCAATTTACATCCCTATTTCCACACAACACACACACACACACACACACACACACACACACACACACACACTATATATATTATATATATATATATATATATATATATATATATATATATATATATATATATATATATATATATATATATATATATATATATTATATATATATATATATATATATATATATATATATAATATATATGCCAGACTGCTCTTCTACATACTTAAATATTTAAAAAAACTACTGAACGTACGTTAAAAAGGATTATATTTTTGGAATCCTTGTCGAAATTTAGGTAAGAAAAATTGGGAAATAAAAAAAAAATTCTTATAATCATTTTATTACGTAAGTAAATTTTACTTTTTTATTGCGGTTGAAAGAATCGTGCGTCTGCCATGGTCTATATATATATATATATATATATATATATATATATATATATATATATATATATATATATATATATATATATATATATATATATATAATATATATATTATATATATATATATATATATATATATATATATATATATATATCGGCGGATGCCATCACTAATATATATATATATATATATATATATATATATATATATATATATATATATATTATATATATATATATATAATTATATATATATATATATATATATATATATATATATTATGATGGCATCCGCGGAGCATCCTCATCAAAATTAACCTCCGCAATCACATCCGCATCCGCACTTTCGAAAATTCAACATCCGCATCCGCCGCATCCGCTTGACAAAAAATCAACATTCGCACAGCAAATGAGAATATATGATATGCGATCCATCACTAATTATATATATATATATATATATATATATATATTATATATATATATATATATATATATAATATATATATATATATATATATATATATATATATATATATAATACTATATATATATTATCCATCCTGTGGTTCTCAAAACTTATGCTTCAGAGCTTGCACCCTTCCTTGGTAAACTATTTCTTCTGTCTTTCTACTTCAGTCTTCCCTTCTTACTGGAAACGTACGCTCATTCAGTCTGTGCCAAAAAGGGGGACACCTCTTAACCCTCTAACTACCGTCTCATTTCTTTAACCTCCGATCTTTCTAAAGAGTTCGAATCCATGATTAACAAGATAGTAAGAAGATTTGGAAACATCTCAATTCTCCTAAATCTTACCTCTGATCGCAAGTTTCGCTTTTGTAAGAAACGCTGTACTGGTGAGCTTCTTTCCCTACTCTTCGACTCTTGTTCCTTCGCTCTTCGTCATTTCGGTGA
>SEYY01024912.1:35000-47500 GCA_009176605.1 Armadillidium nasatum
AAAACACCTCCTAACTTTCCTATCCTCTTCGATGGCTCTCCCGTCTCACCTGTAAATTGCATTAACATTCTAGGTTTAAACATATACAATAAACTGTCTTGGAAACCTCATATCACAATAGTTGCAAAAGCGGCCTCTAAGAAGCTGGGAGTCCTGTTCAGGTTGCGAGAATTTTTTCTTCTGAGCAGTTACTCCAAATATATAAGGGTCTTATTAGCCCTTGTTTGAATGTACTGTTCTCACATTTGGTGGGGCTCCTTCTCCTCCTCTCTTCTGGATAGGGTTGAGTCTAAAGATAAAAAATTAATTAACTGTCCTCTACTTTCACACTCTCTTGAAATACTATCTCTGAGACGTTGGCGCACTATCCTTTTTCTGTAGGTACTTCAATGGCAGGTGCTTGAGGGAATTGACATCTCTCATTCCTCCACCTTTGCGTCGTCATCGTTACACAAAGGGTACCCTGCTTTCGCACGAATTTTGTGTGAATGTAGGAAGCCCCAGGCTAGTCCGTTGTGGTACCTCCTTCTTTCCAGCCACTTCTGTTCTGTGGAACTCTTTACCTATATTTAATCTTTCACTCTTTAAGGCTTCCGTCTGTGCCCACCTGAGAGATGTGCGTTAGGTCTGTGTTTAAATGAGTTTTCTTCCCCTTGTGTGTGCCCTCTCCTTGAAAAGGACTCTGCCCGTGAGTGGTGGCGATCTGTAATATATATATATATATATATATATATATATATATATATATATATATATATATATATATATATATATATATATATATATATATATATATATATATATATATATATATATATATATATATATATATATATATATATATATATATATATATATATATATATATATCAAGCTCCATATCTCTGTATCATGTACTTTTGTGACCTACGATTGAGTCAGAAGTTTGTAACTAATTGATGATGACTTAAGTTAGTAAATCATAAAATTTTCGCAGTTTAGCACTTCTGGGTATAAGTTGAATTACTGTGATTAGATATTGCTATGAATGTGATTCTATTGCCACAGAGTAATAAAAAAATCTGCTAATTATTCTTTATAATCAGTCACAAATTTAAAATTCCAAACTGCAAATTAATTACCAAATTCTTGAATTTTCTGAGTTTACATACCTGTCTATTGAATTAAATTTGACACTGAATTATAAGTAATTTGTATGCACTGAGCACGAATTTTCAATTGGTTTTGCTTTATGAAGTTCTGATTTTGCTCAACATCCCTCCTCCTTCGTCGTATTCATGTTTTTTTTTTCTCAATATTCCCAAAGTCTTTTTGCCGTTACACATATGCAACTAGGTTATTATCTAGATATTGGTACTTATTGTTATAATATTATTGTATTATATCTATTTTTAAATGTAAAAACCTAAAAATATTTTGCTATTAACATTTTTTAACCCATTTTAATGTTATTAAAGTAAGCAATAAATCTCATAGGATTCTAGAATTTACTTGAGGTTACTGTTTTCTGCAGATTATTATGGGACAGCAGAGCCAAGACAGAACATTATTTCAAACAAATGTAGCCAGCACGAACTTCACTTACTGTCGGAAATAAAAAATGTAGTTAATCCACCTTTAGTGAGCAGAGATAAAATCATATTTCCTTATCTGCTTATCAAACTAGGGCTCTTTGAACAATATTTAAAAGTTTTAGATGTAAAGGGCGAGTGCTTTAAATACATTATTTCAAAATTACCAAGTTTAAGTTATGAAAAAGTCTAGGCTGGAATTTTCGATGCCCAATAAGTAAGAGCATTAATTTAAGGTAGAAATTTTCTTAATATCATGAATGAACGCGAGATCTTGGACTTGATAGAAAACGTTTTAGGCAATTATTGGGCAGACAACTACGAAGAAATTGAAAAAAAGGAAAAAACTTTTAAAAGAGTAAAATGAGCTTGGTTCCAATATGAGCGTTAAAATTCATTTTAGAAATAGCCAGAGATTCCACCCAGATGTCAAATTGGGGAGGAACGGTATCAAGGCTGCTGAGATTCCCTCATGATGACTGATTACTGTTTGTGCTTGAAAAGAGGCCTGCCAGGGACAGGCAAATACGCTTGAAAACCTTATAAAAGAAAATTTTGCAGCAGTGAAGGTGTCACATCTTTTTTTAAGAAGTCATTTCTATCGTTATTATGTAATTATATTGTGGTTTGAAGTGTTTGTAAATAAAACTTGAAAAAATTTCTTCACATGACTTAATTTTTTTGTCCTAATTTGTGAAATCTTGAAAATGGACCAAAGGTTGTTGACAAGAATCAGGATCTGACGGAGTCAAACCGATTTGAAATTCGTATTCAGCATTCTCAAATTCACTAGAAATATGAGTCAGACATCATTTAATAAATTACCTGTTCTTCATTGTTATCATTGATTCAAACCAAAATTTTTGAAAATTTTTACTTTCAACGAAAAGGAATTTTAATATTTCATTAATGAGAATTTGATGTCTAAAAAATTAACACAAAATATGGATATGTTTCCCCAAAGTGAATGTTCAGTATGGATCATTAATTACACTGATCAACAGTGAAAATCTTTCTGACTTGAAAATAGTTATTTCTTATTAATTTCATCATGGAAAAAACGAGAGTGATATTAAAAACTTTGAGTTAGCTCTTGGTTCCGAGATTTAGCCCATTTAAGTTATATATATATATATATATATATATATATATATATATATATATATATATATATATATATATATATATATATATATATATATATATATATATATATATATATATATATATATATATATATATATATATATATATATCGTGACTTGAAATACTCATGTAAATATTTATGTCAAAAAGTAGCTAGAAAACTGTTATTTAAATGTAATATTAAATTCGGAGAATTAAAAACATTTGTAAATATTTATGTCAAAAAATGTGCTTGCAAGTTCTTGCCAAAGTTTTTCACCAAATTAATAAAAGCCGCATTGTAACCACTGGAAATACATTAGATTCAAGACTGAAGCAGAAGATTACACAAGCAAAAGTAAAAAGAAATCCGAAAGAAAAGCAGAGGAAAAGAACAACAACCAAACTACGAGCAAAAAGACTTAAGCTCTGCAAGAATTGGAATCGCGACCACGTCGCCCTTCAATACAAGCAAGGTAAGGCCAAGACTCGGAGAAAATTAGAAATAAGAAAATTGAATATTTGCAAATGCATAAATATAGAAAATCTTTTGGTGTATTTTCATATATATATATATATATATATATATATATATATATATATATATATATATATATATATATATATATATATATATATATATATATATATATATATATATATATATATATATATATATATATATATATATATATATATATATATAGTATAATATATATATATATATATCCTATTGAACCTTATGCGTATAATAAACCATAATGCCAACAATGATGGAAATGACATAAGAACAATAATTAATAATAATAATATCAATACTTTATTAAGTTATAATAGACGTTTCGAGTCTACATGACTCATTTTCAATATTATATATAATCTGGAAAAAGAAAAAGAAAAATGAATCGAAATAATTAAATCAATAGATTAAATAAACATTATTTAAGTATATCACAAAACAAAAACAAAAACAAAAAAATTTAAATTTAAAAACAGTAAAGGCACAAAGAACATCACTATGATTACAAATGAACTATATATAAGAAGGAGTTTTTGATATAATGTTTTTGAGGTATAAAACCGTCTATGTATAACTTAATAAAGTAATTATTATTATTATTATTATTATTATTATAAATATAATATTATATAATATATATTAATATTATTATATATATAATATATATATATATATATATATATATATATATATATATATATATATATATATATATATATATATATATATATATATATATATATATATATATATATATATATATATATATATATATATTATATATTTTTTCGTCATTTCAGGTTTGAATACAGGATGCCACGCAATTGTAAAAACTCCTCTGACAATTTTTGTTTTGTTTGTAGTGAGGTGACATTTTCTCACCAAAAACGTCGAATTACTCCAACCATAAAGTCTGCATATCGCTACTATTTCGGTATCCAGTTAGGGGATCAGGACAAGCCCCGGGCACCGCATATTGTCTGCAATTCATGTGCTGTGAAGCTACTTAGATGGTTGAACAAAAAAAGTACATTCAATATCATTTCCAATCCCAATGATTTGGAGAGACACTTCAAATCACGTAAACAATTGCTATTTCTGCATGATACCTCCCCTCAAGCATAACATGTCAAGAAAAAGAAATAGACTGTCGAATACTCCAACATCCCTTAAGCCATTCGACCAGTACCACATAGAGATAGTCTACCAGTAATACTTCCTCCAGAAAAGTATACTCAGCAGTCAGATGTAGACAAGACTATGGAAAGGATAAATCACCGCGTCCTTCATCATCACTGGATCCTAATTTTATGCCAGAAACTAAACTATCGAGTGAGCCACAAAGGCTTAGTCAGTTTAATTCGAGACTCGGACCTATCTAAAGACAAAGCAGAGATTCTGGCATCAAGGCTTCAACAACGGGACCTTCTACTGCCTAATATTAAAGTGTCTGTATAGGACTCGACAAAAAGATTTGAGTCAGTACTCTAGAAAGGAAAATACTCTTGTTTTCTGCCGTAATGTGACTAGTTTGATGACAGCTTTACATTTGGACTGCAACCCTCAGGACTGGAGACTATTCATAGACTCGTCAAAGCTAAGTTTAAAAGCTGTACTGTTGCACAATGGCAATTATCTCCCTGCAGTTCCTATAGGTAATGCTGTCCACATGAAAGAAATATGAAAATATGAAATCACTTCTGAAAGCAATTAAGTACACCGACCATCATTGTCAGATCTGCTGAGACTTGAAGATCACTGCAATACAGCTTGGCATGCAGTTGGGATACACCAAGTACTGCTGTTTCCTGTGTCTCTGGGACAGTCGGGCTAGGTCTTCTCACTACAATATAAAAGTCTGTCCCTTAAGGGAAAATCTCTTCCCGGAGAGAAAAATGGTAGAAAGAAACAAAATTCTTTTGTCCCTCTACACATAAAACTCTTGTAGAAAGAAGCAAAAATCTTTTGTTCCCTCTATATATAAAACTTGGACTCATGAAGAAATGAAGGAGGGAGAAGCATTTCAGTACCTCAGAGGACTATTTCTACAGCTCAGTGATGCTAAGGTTAAAAAAGGTATCTTCACTGACCCTCAAATTCGTCATCTTAATAAAAACTTGGAGCAAGTTCTCCAGGATCATGAGAAAGCAACTTGGGAGGCATTTAAAGATGTGCATGGTTTCCTAGGAAATAGAAGAGTTGACAACTACGTGGAGATTGTGAATAATCTTCTAGAAAAGTACCATCGATTAGGCGGCAACATGTCACTGAAAGTACATTTCCTATATTCTCACTTGGACCTTTTCCCTGACAACTGTGGTGCAGTAACTGACGAGCATGGAGAGCGATTCCACCAGAACATTTTGAAAATGAAACGAAGGTATCAGGGAAAATGTAACTCTTCTTTGCTTGCTGACTACTGTTGGTCAATGACAAGAGACGCCCCAGAAAAGAAGTACAAGCGACTAGCAAAGAGAAGACGTTCACGTAATTAAGCCCTTTTATTTGAGGTTTTACCTATCCATAAAACCAAAGTGAGGCCTTTTAAACAAAATCTATTGTGACATTCATATTTCTCGACCCAAAATTAGGGTAGTTTAGCTATTTTGAGAAAGTAAAGAATTTCAAAGTGCATTTTTAGTATTAATATTTGAGATTGGTGTATCTAAAAAATTAGAGCAAATAAACCAAATCTAATGTCATCTTCGTTTTTCTTAACCCAAAATTAGAGTAGTTCTCCTATTTTGAGACAGGAAAAAATTTTAAAGTACATTTTTGTTGACCAGTGTTATCAGACTCAGATATACTGACCATAATATTTTTATTTAAGGAATGGAGTGTTTAAAGATTTCTCTCTCTCTCTCTCTCTCTCTCTCTCTCTCTCTCTCTCTCTCTCTCTCTCTCTCTCTCTCTCTCTCTCTCTCTCTCTCTCTCTCTCTCTCTCTCTCTCTTAAAGAATAAAGTGCTCAAGCAATTTTTAAGTAGTTCAAACCTCACGGGCTTTTACTATTTGTCGAGATGAAGAACTCTCCTTGAGAGTTTTTTCGCTAGGATTTTAAATCCGTAATCTCTGCCAGACAAGCATACCTCACAGTCACATTCGTGCTTTTCAAAGATAATTCATTTTTTTCCCAATTTCTGAAAGAAATTCCAAATTATTTAAACCATTATATTATCATTCGGCAAGATGGAGAAACGTTTCACTCTTTTAAGAGGTGTGAAAGTCTTAAATGAATCTTTTTGTAATAGTAAATTGCAAGAAGATGACAGACAAAATAGACCACTCGAGTCAATAGCTCACATGCTGCATATTGCTATCTCTGAAGTTACCAATGTCAAATCTAAAGAACATTTTAACAATCTAACAAACTTTATAGATATACAAAAAACCTATTCAAGAAGTTAGTGAAAAACAGTCCCCTCTTTTTATTAATTAGAGTTGATGATAATGTTTATGTATCATTGAATTCATTATTCAGCTAATGATGAAAATTGCACAATTGTTTATGAGGGCTTGGAAATAAAACAAATCGACATTTGCATTATATAGAGGAATCATGGGTGTATTTGGATGTGAATAGGAACCTTAGTGAGTACATGATAAATAATAATAATAATAATAATAATAATAATAATAATAATAATAATAATATTGTTTCGTAAATAAAACAAGAGATAAAATTATTCATAAACAGAAAAATTTGCAGACAATCTCACAAATCAATAGCAATATTTAGAGATAAAAACCAAATATATCTCGGTTCGTATGACATAGAATGAAACAATCCAAATATGAATAATAATTAGCACAAATGGAAGACCTTTTTAATAATAATAGATTTGAACCTATTTGATAACGAACAATAGAAAAAGTCACTAAATTCTTCTGCAAACAAAATACAAGATTCATTCCTTACTTTCAACAGGGGGAAAAGTACATAAAATGAATAATTAAGTGTTAAATTCAAAATTTCATTAAATGTTATTACTTTCTATCTTTTACTCTCTCTCACACACACAATTTATATATATATATATATATATATATATATATATATATATATATATATATATATATATATATATATATATATATATATATATATATATATATATATATATATATATATATATATATATATATATATATATGGCCATGTGTGTAGAATGAATGAGGATAGGATAGTGGGCAGGGTACTTAATTCCGAGGTAGAAGGGTGTAAGGGGAGAGGAAGGCCGAAATGGATATAGATGGATGGAGTGAAAGAAATTTTTGGTGGAAGAAATTTGAGTTTAGAAAAGGGTAGTAGACTTGCTGAGGACAGTGAGATGGAGAGCGATGGTGAAGGGGGGTGAAGCGATGGTGTAGGAGTGGGTATGCTTGTAAGGAAATGTGGCGGGCACCACACACGAGAGTTGGAAAGGTGATAAGTGATATATATATATATATATATATATATATATATATATATATATATATATATATATATATATATATATATATATATATACTATATATATGTTCAACCCCAAGATTTTTAGGGATACGATAGGAAAGATGTAAGAACTGTTTGTTCTAAGGTGTTATTGATAGAGAAACTTAAAAAAAAACAGTTCAATAGTTGTATAATCTGACGTCTGAACTGTAGGAATGCCATTTATACGGTGCATGGTGAACACGGAAACTTCAAGAGCATTAATTTCAGAGTACGGAGAAGACGAGATAATATTCACTTTTTTGGGTTAGATCTAAGAAGAATTTAGAAACATAGAGTTGCAGAGTTAGAGGATGAATATTATTTGCAGATATATTATATATAGTCAGAGATTCTCGTGGATTATCAAAATGAAAGGGTAGAAAATTCTGAACATATAAAATCGCTAAAAGAAAACCGGACAAAGTAGTTGTTCATATGGCTACATCTGTCAATGGATGAAAATGAAGATAAAATCTAAACAGAATAGGGTTTAAAATCAGGTATCTGAAATACCCGAGTGGTGTTTAAGAACTTGAGGAAAGGTCTGGAGGAAATGAAGTAGCTTTCAAAATAGTGGAAATTACAATAAAAATGTTTAATTTTATAGACATTAATGGCAAAAGGAAACACACATTTGCTTAGTGGCATCGATTTCAAGAAGCGGATGGGAACAGTATTTCGCTTCATTTACTCTTTCACCTACCTGAATAGGTCCGAGTCCCTATAATTTGACACTATATTAAAATGAATTAACCAACTCTATTTTATCCCTATATCTTAAACATCAGAAAGGTATATTATACGAAGAGGTGTGTGTGTAATGCTTGTAGATGCTCTTATTCAATAAAGGGCGTATACACATGCATAAGAGGAACAGATGGAAACTAGACTGAGAAAAATTAATTCCAACCATGCACTCTTTAAATCTAATCTATCGTATATATATATATATATATATATATATATATATATATATATATATATATATATATATATATATATATATATATATATATATATATATATATATATATATATATATATTATATATATATATATATATATATATATATATATATATATATATATATAACACAATAGTTAAAAAATTTCAGCAATAACAATAAAGTTTAAAAATTTATTAAAAATTTGGATTGAGGCAACATTGAAAGTTACGTGACGACCCAAAGTTAAATAATTTAGTGAAACAATATGCAGTTTAATTCATAAATCGAGCAAGTCTCTTCCGTTCCCCTTCAGCAAAGCTTTTTCCTCGACGGAAAAGCTCTTCCTTTTATTTTCCTTTAGGCCACTTTCCGTTGTCGCAATTTTCAAAATTTGCAATTACCAAAATTGAGAAACTTTCATGTGTGAGAAAGTCTTTTCCTCTCATACTTAAGTAAGAGAGTATGTGAGATTTCGTTTCATAAAGAGAGTTCCTTAGTTTATATATATATATATATATAATATATATATATATATATATATATATATATATATATATATATATATATATATATATATATATATATATATATATATATATATATATATATATATATATATATATATATATATATATATATATATATATATATATATATATATATATATATATATATATATATATATATATATATATATATATATATATATATATATATATATATATATATATATATATTATATATATATATATATATATATATATATATATATATATATATATATATATATATATATATATATATATATATATATATATATATATATATATATATATATATATATATATATATATATATATATATATATATATATATATATATATATATATTTTTTTTTTTTTATTATTATCTCTCCTCCGGTGGGCAAAGGCCAGAGGCCTACCAAATTTCCACCGGAGTTGGGGAAAAGATCGGAATCATGGTCAAATTAAAGGCCGACATGTCCCGATACACGGCGTTTGAAAGTATGTAAGTCAAAGGAAGTTGGGAAAATAGATGAAGGGAGTGTGTTCCAGACTTTACCAGTAGAGTACATGTAAGATTGAGCATAGCGGTTAAGTCTGGGGTCGGAGAGTTGGACAGAGAAAGGATGAGACTGTGTAGAAAGGTCGTAGTCGCACGAGCTCTTCTCAATGGAGGAGGTATGCGACGAGAGAGTTCAGAAGAGCAGTGTCCATTGTAATAGCGATAGTAAAGAGAGAGTGACGCAACAATTCGACGGGCAGAAAGAGATTGAAGAGAGTTAGTAAGAGCAGGAGAGTTGATGAGACGAAATGCCCTAGACTCCACCTTCTCTAGGAGAGCTGTATGTGTGGAACCACCCCAGATGTGTGAAGCATACTCCATACAGGGACGAACAACACCCCTATACAGAGCAAGCAACTGGGGTGGCGTGAAGTAATTCTGAAGGCGCCTCAGAACACCCAACCTCTTAGAAGCTTG
Organism: Armadillidium nasatum; assembly: GCA_009176605.1. Lineage (NCBI taxonomy): Eukaryota > Metazoa > Arthropoda > Malacostraca > Isopoda > Armadillidiidae > Armadillidium > Armadillidium nasatum. The sequence goes on from SEYY01024912.1 coordinate 45,145, forward strand.
TTTAGAAAGAGAAGTAATGTGATCTTTCCAAGAAAGATCACGAGAAAAAGAAACACCGAAGAATATTAAGGACAGATGAAGGTCTTGAGTTGAGTGTTTTCGAAGAAGATATCATAGTTGTGTGGAAGATTGTGTCGAGTAGAGAGATGGAGGAATTGAGTTTTGGTGGCATTGAAAACAACCATGTTTTCTCTGCCCCAATTTGAAATACGAGAAAGATCAGAGGTCAGTTGCTCCAAGGCTACCCTTCTTGAGTCTATCAACTGCTGTTGGGAGGGACGTCTTTCAAAATGGAAGGAGTAATGAAGGGTGGAGTCATCAGCATAGGAGTGGATAGGAGATGAAGTAATAGAGAGAAGGTCATTAATGAATAGTAGAAAAAAAGTGTTGGGATAGGAACAGATCCTTGAGGAACACCACTATTAATAGATTTAAAGGAAGAACGGTGGCCGTCTACAACAGCTGCTATAGAACGACCGGAAAGGAAATTAGAGAGAAAGATCACAGAGAGAAGGATAGATTCCGAAAGAGGGAAGTTTGGAAATCAAAGCTTTGTGCCAGACTCTATCGAAGGCTTTCGATATGTCCAGCGCGACAGCAAAAGATTCACCGAAATGCCGAAGAGCGGAGGACCAAGAGTCAGAGAGAAGGGAAAGAAGATCACCAGTAGAGCGTTTCTTACGAAAGCCATACTGGCGATCAGAGATAAGATTAGAAGAATTGAGATGTTTCCAAATCTTCCTGTTAAGGATAGATTCGAAAACTTTAGAAAGAACGGAGGTTAAAGAAATAGGACGATAGTTAGAGGGTTGAGAGGGGTCCCCCTTCTTCGGCACCGGCTGAATGAGCTCACGTTTCCAGCAAGAAGGGAAGGTTGAAGTAGAAAGACAGAGACGAAAAAAGTTTACCAAGGCAGGGTGCGAGCTCAGAAGCAAAGTTTTGAGAACCACAGGAGGAATACCATCAGGACCGTACGCCTTCTTAGTGTTAAGCTCAGAGAGAGCAGAAATGACATCTTTAGAAGAAATTCTAATTTTAGGCATAAATGAGTTGGAGGGGGTTGAAGGAGGAGGAACAGCTCCGGAATCGTCTAAGGTTGAATTAGAGGCAAAAGTTTGAGCGAAGAGTTCAGCTTTAGAAGAAGGTAAAACAGCAGTTGTGCCGTCAGGAAGATATAAAAGGAGGGAAAGAGGAAGAAGCAAAGTTAGAGTTGACATTTTTTTGCAAAATGCCAGAAAGAACGTGAAGAAGAGGAACCAGAAAGATTATTGCATTTTAAGCGGAGAAAGGAGTTTTTAGTGTTACGAAGGATAGATTTTGCACGATTCCGGGATGAAATATAAGTAGCGTGAGTTTCTGGAGTTTGAAGACGACGGTAATCCCTGAAGGCAGCATCCCTGCGGCGGATAGCACGAGAACAAGCAGAGTTAAACCAAGGTTTATTAGGTTTAGTAGAAGGGAAAGAATATGGAATGTACGCCTCCATGCCAGAGAGAATCACCTCGGTTAATGCGCTCAGCACACTCCGAGGGACCCCTCCCACGGAAGCAGTAATCATTCCACGGGAAATCAGAAAGTACGACCGCAAGTCCGACCAGCTTGCGGCACCGAAGTGCCACAAACGTTTCCTTTCCGAAGAAGGGGGTCTTTCCTGCGGAAGACTTGAAGAGATAGGAAAGGATACAGAGATAAGAAGGTGATCGGAGGAACCCAGAGGAGGAAAGAGTTTAACAGTATAAGGAGAAGGATTAGAAGTTAGGAAAAGGTCTAGAATGTTGGGTTCATCTCCAAGGCGATCAGGGATACGAGTAGGGAGCTGCACCAACTGCTCAAGGTCGTTTTGGATAGCGAAATGGAAGGCACGTTCACCAGCTGTATCATGAGAACTAGATGAAAGCCATTGGCGGTGGTGAACATTGAAATCACCTAATATGATGATTTCAGAGAAAGGAGAAGAAGAAAGAATGTGCTTCTATTTTGGAGTTAAATAGTCGAAGAATTTTGGATAGTCAGTAGAATTAGGAGATAAGTAAACAGAACAAATGAATTTAGTTGTAGAGTGGCAAGAGAGCCTAAGCCATAAGGTAGAAATTCGAAGACTCCAAATTAGAGACACGAGAACAGATAACATCGTTGCGCACATAAGCGCAACATCCGCCTTTGGATGAATATATATATATATTATATATATATATATATATATATATATATATATATATATATATATATATATATATATATATATATATATATATATATATTTATTGACCATTCTGAGCTTTATTTTTATTATAAAAAGAATATCTAGCAATGAATGTAGCATAATCAGTTGTTAAATTATATTGAATTAAAAATA
>SEYY01024912.1:55000-57500 GCA_009176605.1 Armadillidium nasatum
ATACTTTGTTTCATAAAGTTCTTATCCTCCATGAGGTTAGTTACCGAAATAACTAAGAGTGGCAACAGGATAGAAAAGATGGTATACTATTTCCATACAATTCCGGTCCATTCCACCTTAGTTCTGACGTCGTTAGTTGATTCATATTACATAGTGGTAAAAAAAATGCAATAACTTTACAAACGCTCATGTAACACAGGTCTGCAACCAAAATCCAGCATAGGATTTTTCAATTGTTTCCTATAGATTTTTGCATGCTGAACACGAAAAAAGTACTTAAAAGTTCTATCACGCAAGGTTTTCATGCAAAATTTGTTTATTCTATTTAATAGTTGTGTAATCTTTCTTTGAAAAAAAAAATATCTTTTGAGTTACCCTTGATTAACATTCTTGTACATTAATCATTTTGTCGATGAGGATTTTATACACACACACACACACACACACACACATAATATATATATATATATATATATATATATATATATATATATATATATATATATATATATATATATATATATATATATATATATATATATATATATATACATATATATATATATATATATATATATATATATATATATATATATATATATATATATATATATATATATATATATATATAATATATATATTATATTTTTTATCTTTTTTTTTTATGTTATATATATTATATATATATATATATATATATATATATATATATATATATATATATATATATTATATATATATATATATATATATATATATAATATATATATATATTATATATATATATATATATATATATATATATATATATATATATATATATATATATATATATATATATATATATATATATATATATATATATATATATATATATATATATATATATATATATATATATATATATATATATATATATATATATATATATATATATATATATATATATATATATATATATATATATATATATATATATATATATATATATATATATATATATATATATATATATATATATGATTAAATCATTTGCGCAGAATGCCGGTATATTGATATTGAAGAATTTGCGTTTCTTTTTATTTTATGCATCATTACTACGAGTTCAGTATTCAAGCTAGCCAGTACAATTCTCTCAGCGTTAAAAGTTTATACTCTTGTGATATATCTCGAAGAAGCTGTGTTATTTCTCCGGATAGCTTTTGTTTTATATGTGGGGAATATACTATTAAAGCGCAAAGAAAAAACATAAGCGATTTTGTCAAGAAAGTATATTTCGCGCACTTCAATCTAAACCTTGTGGATCAAGACAAGACTTGGGCCCCCCATAAGGTGCACTGAAAATAGAAAGAAGAACTCTGCAAGTGGTACAAAGGTAAAAGACATTTTCGTTTTGCCACCCCTATGATGTGGGGTGAACAACAGAGCCACAGTAATGACTGCTATACTTTGGTTCGGACGATGTTAAAGGTTTCAATTAGAAGAATAAAATAGAAATAACTTACCCAAAGGTTAAAATTCAGCCATTCATCCCGTGCTTCACTCAAGTGAAATACCAGTACCACTTCCACCGTCTAATTTGTATAATATCTGATTGGAGTTACAAGAAGAAGATGCAGTGACAACATAGGAAGATTCTGGGTCTGAATTTTCTTTGCTTGATGGGACCCAGCTTTTTTCCCAGAAAGAGTTAAAAGACCTTGATAAAGATTTAGGACCTTCAAAAAATGTTGCTGACCTGTTAGGCTCAAGACTCACTAATAAAAACCTTCTGTTACCTAAAACGTCTTTTTGGTAGTACAGACATAGAGAGAGAGAGAACTCACATCATTTTACTGTAAAGAAGGGAACCTTGTGTTCTGTAGTGACATCTCTGACCTCATTAGGCAATTTAATATACTATATGAATCATCAAAATGGCGCTTATTTATAGATTCGTCCAAAACAAGCCAAAAAGCAGTCTTGATGCATAATGGAAATAAATTGCATCACTTCCAGTTGGACACTCAGTGCATCTGGAAGAAAATTATAAAGATTTGGCTCTAATTCTTAAGAAAATTAAGTAAGAAGTTCATCGCTGGATGGTGTGTGGAGATTTTAAAATTCAAACCATGTTGTTTGCCCAATAGTCAATTTATGTAAAATATTCCTGCTTTCTGTGCTTGTGGGATAGTCAATCTCTCTGGCTTCATTGGGAAAAAGCAAACTGGCCGCTTCTAGATACCCTAATTCCTGGTGAAAAGAACGTTATCAAGAAAAGCTTGGTTCCTCGTGAAAATGTCCTCTTACCATCTCTTCATATCAAATTGAGACTAATGAAACAATTTATTAAATATCTACCAAAAGACTGAAAATGTTTGAAGGATCTATGTTTCAAGTTCACAAAACTCTCTGATGCCAAGTTGAAAGAGGGAGTTTTTCTTGGACCAGACATACGTAAATTGTTGTATGATTCCTTGTTTCCAGAGTCCATGAATGAAACTGAAAGAGAAGCATGGGA
>SEYY01024912.1:67500-70000 GCA_009176605.1 Armadillidium nasatum
ATATTTTCGAATATCGATATTTTCAAAACATCGAAACTCAAAAACATTCTATACCTTTACCTTCTCGCCCTTTGGAGCTGCAAAAAAATGCTTGACTTGCTGCTGTACTTCTCTGACATCCCATGGAATGATTACTTAGAATGTGCACAATACATAATCGAGCTCGTTCTCTCAGGAATGGAGATGTACAGTACATTACAATTTCTTTTCCTTCAAAAAACCTTAATAAGTCTTGGTTTAACTCGGCTAGTTCTCGTAATATTCGGTGCAGGGATTCTGCCTTTGGGGATTACAGTCGTCTTCAAACTTCAGAAAATCATGCATCTTGTATTTCATCCAGGAATCGTACATAATCTTTTCTCTGTAACTCCAAAAATAATTGCATAAATGCAATGATATTTCGATTTACCCTTCCTCATTCTCTTTTCATATTTTTAAAAAAAAAATTTCAACTTTAACCTTGCTTCTTCCTCTTCCCTCCTCTGCTATCTTCTCATGGCTAAACTGCAGTCTTACCTTCATCTAAAGCTGAACTCTTCACTCAAACTTTTTCCATTAATTTAATCTTAGACGATTCCTGAGTTATTCATCCGCTTTCAACACCCCCTAACTCATTTCAGCCAAATATCGTAATATCTATAAAGATGACATGACTGTTCTCACTGTACTTAACACTAAGAAGGTGAAAGGTCCTGATGGTATTCCTCCGGTAGTTCACAAACCTATCGGGTTATATATATATATATATATATATATATATATATATATATATATATATATATATATATATATATATTATATATATTATATATATATATATATATATATATATTATATATATATATATCTTTCTTATCTCTGTCTTTCTAATTCATTCTTCTCTACTTACTGGAAACATGTGATCTTTGGACCTGTGCAGGAAAAAGAGGATCCCTCTCGACCCTCCAACTACCGTCCCACTTCTTTGATTTCTTTTGTTTCTGAAGTTTTCGATCCTATCCTGAACAAGAAAGAAACTCTCTACTGGTGATCTCCTTTCCCTTCTCTCTCTCTCTGACCCTTTGTCCTCCGCTTTTCGGCAATTGGTGAATCTTTTGTTGTTGCACTGGACATATCGAAAACCTTCGATAGAGTATGGTACAAAGCTTTGATTTCTAAACCTCTCTTTCTTCACCTTTCTGTAGTCTTCACTCTTGTACTGAGTACGCCTCACACATAATGGTAGAGTATAGAGCTTTACTTCTCATCAACTCTCCCTCTTTTACTAATTTTCTCCAGTCTCTTTCTGCCCGTCAAATTGTTACGTCAGTCACTCTATACTATCGCTTATTCAACGAGCATTGCTCTTCTGAACTCCCCCGTCTCATGCCTCCTCCATTGAGAAGAGCCCGTGTCACACGCCTCCCTACACATTCTTATCTTTTCTTTGTCCAACTCTCTGACCCTAGACTTAACCGCTATACTCAGTCTGATATGTACTCTAATGGTAAAGTCTGGACCACACTCCCTTTATCTGTTTTCCAACTTTCTTTGGCTTGCATCTTTCAAACGCCCTGTATCTGGATATTTCTTCTTTTAAGGACCAGGACCTGTTATTTTCCCAACTATGGTGAAAACTAATAGGCTTCCACCATTCGCCCACCGAAGGATATATATATATATATATATATATATATATAATATATATAATATATATATATATATATATATATATATATATATATATATATATATATATATATATATATATATATATATATATATTCTTTTTATACCCCTATTTGAAGCTTGAATTAGTAATTAGGCACTTATTCACTAAATGAGTTAAAACATTTTAAAAAATTAGTTAAGACTACTGTCGAGCTTTCGTGCTCATCACTCGAGACACATCTTCAGGACAGTTCGTCTAAATGATCATTTGGTATAATGTTAATTTTGTATGGCTACTTTTAGATATTTATTTTGGCAACATTGGTAAGTTCTTCAAAGTTGTGCGTAGTCTATTTGATTTATTTAACATTGTATTTGTGATATTGTCAAGAGGGAATTCACCTTTTATTAAGTTAATGTTTTGAGTATTTTTAATAATGAATGATTCAATAATTTTTCTATTGTTTGTAGTCTGTACTGTTTTGATTAATTGAGAATTCTGTATGTTAGGTATATGGTTAAAGTTATTTCTGTGGTTTGTAAGTGAAGAATATTTGTTGTCGTTTTTAAGATCTAGTGTGTGTTGGTACAATCGTCGTTTTAATATCATTAGTTTCTCCTATGTAAATTTTGTTGCATTGATTGCATGGGATCTTGTAAACACCTATATTATTGTCAAGTTGATTTATTTTTGGTTTTAAAATGTGTTTTAGAGTTATTGAATTGGATTTTACAGTGAATATTTCATTTTGTATACTGTTTTTTATTTCATGTGTGTGTAAGTTTGGTATTGGAAGTATGTTTTTGGGATTGAATTTTTCCATCGGTGCGTTGTAGTATTTTTTTCGTG
>SEYY01024912.1:75000-77500 GCA_009176605.1 Armadillidium nasatum
ATGATTTCATCAAAATTTTGAAATTAGTTGCAGCATTTAGAGAGTTTAGGAAAGAAATTCTTGTGCTACGTGCTTGAGGGTGCCGGTTCGATTCCACTTGGGAGTCCCAAGTATATACTAAATAGAAAAGTTCCTCTCCTCTAATAGACTTGAACTTTTAAAAAAAAAAAATGATCAGAATATTTTTGGTTTACTTTTCTTTTGAATAGTTAAAAGATACAAAAAAGTACATATTGAAAAGAAAAGTAATAGTAGTAGTATTTATGGTTTGAAGAGTTTAAACCAAATGGTTTACTTATTTATTACATCTATATAAGGTTTAAACCATTTAATAATGTTTCATTTCGAGGGCCTGAAAAGTTTTCTTCTAAATATTTCATACATAGATTTTGCAAACTCTGATTTGCTAATTTAAATTACAAAGATATTTTCAATAAAAACAGTATTATTATTATTATAATTATTATTATTATTATGATATTATTATTATTATTATTATTATTATTATTATTGTTTTACATTAAATTAAAATTTCATTATATTATTAAATTATTATATTATTATTATTATTATTATTATTATTATATTATTATTGCTACTGTTATTATTATTATTAGGTATTATTATTAGGAATGTATTATTATTATTATTATTATTATTATTATTATTATTATTATTATTATTATTATTATTATTATTATTATTATTATTATTATTATTATTATTATTATTATTATTATTATTATTATTATTATATTATTATTATTATTATTATTATTATATTATTATTATTATTATTATTATTATTATTATTCATTATATTATTATTATTATTATTATTATTATTATTATTATTATTATTATTATTATTTATTATTATTATTATTATTATTATTATTATTATTATTATTATTATTATTATTATTATTATTATTATTATTATTATTATTATTATTATTATTATTATTATTATTATTATTATTATTATCATTATTATCATTATTATTATTATTATTATTATTTATATTATTATTATTATTATCATTATAGATCATGTAAATTTGTTCCAAGAAATAAATCTTTAAAGAAGGAAGCAAAAATCAAGCCAAGCAACCTTTGAATAATAAATGAATGACTTTCTTTTATTCTCTTAAATGACATTAGATATTTCCTTCCTTTTTTATATTATTAAAAAGTAATAGGAGAACCAGCTTATCAGTTCCTCTGATATATATATATATATATATATATATATATATATATATATATATATATATATATATATATATATATATATATATATATATATATATATATATATATATATATATATATATATATATATATATATATATATATATATATATATATATATATATATATATATATATATATATATATATATATATATATATATATATATATATATATATATATATATATATATATATATATATATATATATATATATATATATATATATATATATATATATATATATATATATATATATATATATATATATATATATATATATATATATATATATATATATATATATATGTATGTATGTATCTGGACATGTCAGCCACAATCGACCAGGATAGATCTTCCCATCTCCGGTGGAATTTGGTAGGTAGGCCTCTGGCCTTTGCCCACCGGAGGAAAAATATATATATATATATATATATATATATATATATATATATATATATATATATATATATATATATATATATATATATATATATATATATATATATATGCAAAATTAGCGGTCTTCATTCCAATTTTCACTTTGTTGAACTTCACTTCTTGTTTTTGACCGAAACTCAGGTGCTTGAGCGTTCTGACAGCAAACAGTTCTGATTATTTTGGAGATGAACCCACCATTCTAAACCTTTTTCTAACTTCTAATCCTTCCTCTTATACTGCCAAACTCTATTCACCTCTGGGTTTCTTCTTATCTCTGTATCCGCTTCCATTTTTTCAAGTCTTCCGCAAGAAAGACCCCCCATCCTAGTGCGAGGATGCGTTTATGGCATTTCGGCGCAGCAAGCTGGTCTGTACTTGCGGTCGTGCTTCTTTGATTTCCCTTGCAATGCTTATTGCTTCCATGGGAGGAGTTTCTCGGAGCGTGCCGAGCACATTAATGAGGTAATTCTCTCTGGCATGAAGATGTATATTCCATAATATTTCCCTTCTATTAATTAAGCCGAACAAACCTTAGTTTAACTCTGCTTGTTTTCGAGCTATTCGCCGCAGGATATGCTGCCTTCAGGGATAACCTTCGTCTTGAAACTCCAAAAACTCATTGAACCTTTATTTCAACCCAGTATTGTTCTAAATATATCCTCCGCAATATAAAAACTCTTTTCTCCCTAGAAAATGCAATAAACTTTCCGGTTCCTCTTCCTTACGTTCTTTCTGGCATTTTTCAAAAAAAAAAAAAAAAAAAAAAATGTCAACTCTAACTTAGCTTCTTCCCCTTTTCCTCCTC
>SEYY01024912.1:85000-92500 GCA_009176605.1 Armadillidium nasatum
TATATATATATATATATATATATATATATATATTATATATATATATATATATATATATATATATATATATACAGCAATCATTATTCCAAATCATGTGAAGTAGTACCTAGTATCAACAAAAAAAATTCGCTTGGTTAATTACTGCTTCAAAGTACTTTTACCGAAATGAAAACGTAATGTAACATTCAACAACAATTAGTAATTTGCTTCTTAGAATATTCTTAAATTTTATCCAGTCATCTGATTCATAACCTTAAATAAAATACAAATCAACAATCAAAAGGGCACGATCAATAGTTTTTCTAAATATTCTTTAATAGTATACTATCATGAACTCTTTATGTTCTAAACAATAGGATCTAAATTACTTGTTGAAAGATATTAAATTTGCTTTTTAAGGATGTATCTAAAAGTGTAGAATCACTAATTTTACGATATAAAATTAAGGAAAGATTAGTTAATCTCTAGATCTCTGTATTAAAATCTTACGAAAACTCAACTGATAAATAAAACTAAAAGAATACCCAATATTGTATTGCTCAAATCACTTAGTTGATTTTAGCATCTAAGAATAGACTTTACTTGAAATATTAAGAAATATTTATCCCTTTTACTGAACTACTCATACAATTTTATTTGCTTAGGGTTAATACTATTATTATAGCTGCTATCATCCCTACTACTACTACTACTACTACCAGTAATAATAATAATGCCATTTCTACGACAACTACTGCTACTACTACCATTACTTTTAACTGTTAATAATACTATTTCTTCTAAAAGTACTAATAATACCAGTAATAATAATAAATAATAATAATAATAATAAATAATAATAATAATAATAATAATAATAATAATTAATAATTGTAAAACAGAGAGCAGCTTTGATCTCAAATTCTTATAAAAAAGATATATCTTTTATTTTTAATTGCTTACCTAATTAATATAATATATATATTAAATATTTATATATAATATATATAATATATAATAATATATATATATATATTATATATATATATATATATATATATTATATATATATTATTAAAGACTGCAATAACTGCAGATTTAAAACATAAACAACCAGTATTAAAATAAATTTTTTATTTATTTTAATATTATTATTTATTATATATAATATATTATATATATATATATATATATATTTATATATAATATGGAGTGTGGGTGTCTCTTGGCGTGAATTGTGTGTGTGTGTGTGTGTGTGTGTGTGTGTGTGTGTGTGTGTTCTCCATCTACTGAATGAATTATCTTACTTGAAAATTCTTTCTATCTTTATCTTAGTTTCTTTATGAATAATCTTAACTTGACGTACTGTACATTACTCCATCACTTTGCAGTGTATACCCAACCCATTGAACGATATGGGATCTAAATTTCCTCCACTATCATCATAAAAATAGCAAATGTTTCCTTCTTCTTCTTTGCGGTATTTCTTAATTTTGAATTTCTTTCCTTTGTTTTCATTTCATATATTTGATATTTTATATAATAATTTTTATTAAACTAGAAACAAATGCATATTGCTACTTGCTTTAATTAAGCAAACCAAATTTTTTTTATTCAATTAATAATAATAATAATAATAATAATAATAATAATAATAATAATAATAATAATAATAATAATAATAATAATAATAATAATAAATAATAAAATAAATAAATAATAATAAATAATATTTTTATATAATATAATAATAATAATAATAATTATATATATTTTTTTTTTTTTTTTTTTTTTTTTTTTTTTTTTTTTTTTTTTTTTTTTTTTTTTTTTTTTTTTTTTTTTTTTTATTATTATTATTTATTATTATTATTATTATTATTATTATTATTATTATTATTATTATTATTTAATAATAATAATAAAACTTAATACTTGTTATTTCAAACTACTTTTAACCCCATATTCATTCAGAACTTCATTTTAATTATAGAATAAAGTTAAGTGCTTATTCCTTTCTCCCATCTCAGAAGTCTAAAGACAGATCTTTAGTTTGGAAGGGCAATTTTTCTCACCATTATCTCATGCAAACATGCAGCGTAGAATGTGATTCAGACACGCAAGAAATGAGAAAATTTATTTTTCGTATTATTATAATAAACAAGATATCAGGGTAATTTATATGCTTATAAATCTACTGAATTACGCAGTTATATATATATATATATATATATATATATTATATATATATATATATATATATATATATATATATATATATATATATATATATAATATATATATATATATATATATATATATATATATATATATATATATATATATATTATATATATATATATATCCAATCACTTTTCTGATACTCTTGAGACGGTGTCCTCCACAATTCCTTCACACTCGCATCCACACTCTATCTCTCTCACCCTATACATTCATCCCCATTCTCAACATTTGCCTTTACTTCCCCTTCCCCTTTCCTACATCCAACTAGGATCTCATCACTCTACCCACTATCCTACCCTCATTTATTCTAAACATATGCCCAAACCACGTTAGTACACCTTCCTCCGCTCTGCCCATTATTCTCTCCTAAATCCACACACATCTCCCTTATTCTCTCGCTTCTAATTCAATCTGCTCACCTAAACTGCACATAGCCCTCAATCTTTTGATCTCAGAAGCATCTAATTTTTTCCTCGTCTGACCATTCATCATCCGTGTTTCATACTTATACACTACAGATGGCGATACTGCTCATAATAATCACGTAATTCATTCTTTCAAACATTTTTACTTTTATTTCCATCGTTATTCTCTCTTTCTATCTCAATATCCCTATCACTTTCATTCCCTTTATCACTCTATTCTTTATTTCCATTTGAATCTCCACATTTTCTTACACTATCATCCTAGATATTTTAAATTCTTCTACCTTCTCAAATTTCTCTCCCACTACTTCGACAACTTCTCATACCTCTCCCCTTAATATTTCATATTTACCACTAATCCTAATTACTTTGCTATTAGTTGAATTTGCCCTAAATCTCTTAGACACACATTCCTTCACAAACTCTCTCACCAGCATTGTCAGTTTCTTCCCAGATTCAGCAACAAAAACTGCATCATCAGAAAACAATAAGACATTTACCTCTCATTTACCCTCTTCGCCTCTCAACCTAACACCCTTTCCATCTCTCACCATCCTCAACCATTAATAGATTAAACAGCCACGGTGACTTAACACATCCTTTTCTCATCCCAACTCCCACGTTAAACCAATCAGCCAGCTCTCTCTGCAGCATTACCGTCGCTTTACAGTTCTCATAAAAGGATCTGATCTCTTTCGATTATCTCTTCTCATCTCCCCACAACTTCCTTAGCACCTCAAACGACTTCCTTCTGCAAACTCTATCATATGTTTCTCTAAGTCCATAAAACATACAAACCCATTTTATTGTTTTCACGCAATTTCTCACCAATCATCTTCAGTTTGAACACATGGTCCACATATCCTCAACTTTCTCTAAAAATCCCTTTCTCCTCACCCCCACCACTCCTCTTGTTAATTCTTTCCCTCTCGATATTAAAATCCTCCCTTAATTGTTTTCTATTGCATTCAACAAACTCATCCCGTTAAATTCCTACACACTATCTTATCTCCTTTATTTTATTTCCTTTATATATAGGTAATATACACGCAATCAGATTCTCCTAAGGCACTCTCCTTTCGCCTCTCCCCAACACGCATTTAACATTCTAACCTACAAGTAACCACCTCTCCAGCTCCCTCCTCTATCATCTCACCAATTGTACTTTCCATTTCTGCCGACTTTCCTTTCTTCACATTTTCCACAGATAATTCCATATTCTCTCTACTAATACTCCTCTCCTCTTTACTCTACATCTCCTCCCCATCATTCCTCACTATTTCACAACCTCTTATTGCATTCAGCAAATCACTAAAATTATTTTTCACCTATCCCTTCATCCCTCACTTCTTGCACCAGATCACCATCTTCTACCCTCACTTCTTCTCCCCTCTCTTTCTTCTTTCTTCTCCCTTTATATACCTCCTTTCTAAACTTCTTACTTCTATAATATTTTCTGTCAGCTTTCTGCCCCATCAACCCTCCGTCTTGACCTCCCTACACCTCTCCCTATACTACTCAAAATTCCTATCCTCTTTCACACACAAATACTTGCCAAACGCCTTTTTTTCCATTTAACCATATTCCTGAACTTTTCATTATTATTATATATTATATATATATAATATATATATATTATATATATATATTATATATATATAATATATATATATATATATATATAAATTATATATATATTACTCTCACAACCTTTCCCACAATTGTTGGGTGGTTTCTACTGCAGTTTACATCCATTCCCTGAAACTCACTCCATCACCAATCTTTCCACTAACTCCTATCCTCCATCAAACGCATACCTCCCTCCCAGCTCATAACTATGTTCCACAATAGCTCATTGACCCCTCTCATCCAATCTCCCCTCGGTCTCCCTTACCTCTCACACTCCCCACTACTGTAACAAATACCTTTTTTGCCAGTCTCTCCTCATTCATCCTTTAAACATGTCCAAACCCCCTCAGCATGCTCTCTGTTCAGCTCTCCCAACCATACTCTTTCGCCAACCACACATCTCCATTACTCTAACATTCCTGACTATATCCTTTCTACCTACACCACACACACAGCCTTCATATTCTTCATTTTGAACACCTCAGCGTTTTTCCTCTCTCTCGCATTCGACCTCCATACCTCGTTCCCATACATAACCATCGGTATACAGCATTACCTTCACTTCCTGTCTTGGCAACCTTCATCTACTCCAAATATCTTAAAAACTCCCTAAACCTTCTCTCCTTCTCTTATTATATGCCTTATTTCATTACCCTCACTACTATCCCCCCAAAAAGTAAAATTCACTTCAAGATATTTAAATGAATTAACCAACTCAAATCTCTCTCTTCTTTCTGTAATTTGCATTTCATCCCCCATCCACATCCCTCTCCCCTCCCTCCCTATTTTTCATCCATAGCTCTCTACTTTTATCCGCATTTACTCTTAAGCCCAATTCGCCTCATCATTTTATCAACTCTTCCACCAGTACCTTTAAACTACCCTGTGTCCTCCGCAAAAAGTACATCATTCGTTTTTTACACATCTTTGAGGCTCCTCCATTTTCACCCCTCTACGTACTATTTCCATTATTCTCGCCACTTTGTCAAGAAATAAATTAAACAACCAAGGAGATATTACACAACTCTGCCTCAATCCATTATTCACATACAAAACTCGGTTTCCATTCTATTTGGGCTCACAAATGCTCTACTATTCCAAAAAAATACTCTAATACCTTCCAGTACCTTCTCCTCAATTTCATACTCCTTCAAAACCTTCAGCAGTTTTCTCCTGTCCACCCTACCGCAAACTTTTCCAGATCCTCAAGAACCATAAACACATCCTTCCCTTTATCTCTACTGTTCTCCTCAATCATTCTTAAAGGGAAAACATGATCCGTAAATCCCTTTCCTTAATTAAGACCACAGTGTTCCTCACCTGTCAACCCATAAATCCCAATCCTTTCCAATAAACTTTTCCACCACGCTAAAATAACTTATTCCACTATAATTCCCTCACTCAAATTTATCACCTTTTTCTTTATACAAAGGGACCACACACGCATCTTGCTAATCTTGCGTCACCTTTTCCATTACCCAACGTAAATTAAAAAAATCTTGCCAACCATCTACCACACACTACACCCTGCTTTCAGTATCTCCCCGTTTACCCAATCTAAACCATCCGATTTGCACCTCTTCATTTTCCTGAATGCCTTACTTATTTCTTCTACCGAAATACCTCCCTCATCATCTTCTACCAACCCTCCTCTTTCCATCTCCATCATCTTGCATTCCCCTTTATCTCTCTCACATTTAGTAGCCTTCTTTAGTACTCCATCCATTTTGCCCTAACTTCACTTTCCACCTGTCTTATTTTTCCAACTATTCCCCCTCTCCTTACCTTCCCCCTATTCTTTACCTTATTCACGTCCTCTAAAACATCTTACTCCTTTATCTAAATCCTTCTACTATCTTATTACCCCATTTTTCATATTCTCTTTCTTTCGCCATCCTCATCTCCCTTTTGGCTATAATTCTCTTTTCCTTATATACCTCCCATTCCACTACCTTTTTTGTACTCTGATTTTTTTAAAAGCCTCCTCTTTTTCCTTACTGCAATATTCACATCCACTCCTACCATTAGTTTCATTTCTTTTGAACTTCCCTCCCACCCTCCTAACCTTAATCACATTCCTTGCACTTTATATATATATATATATATATATATATATATATATATATATATATATATATATATAATATATATATATATATATATATATATATATATATATATATATATATATATATAATATATATATATATATATATATATATATATATATATATATATATATATATATATATATATATATATATATATATATATATATATATATATATTAAGAGAGTGCAATAACCGCAAATTGAAAATATAAATTAATATAACCCAAACTGGCAGACGTTTTCGGACAAAGTACTTTATCAAGTCAAAGACAGTGTTAAGAAGTTAAAGTTTATAAGGTTAAAAGGGAGATTAGATCCAAGGAAAGCAATTAAGAAACTGATGAAAAGTGTCAAAATATAAGATGATGCAAGCTCTCAAGTATTTCAGAATAAACCTCAATCATAAAAAAAGAAAGTTATCATGGAGAAAGATTTTTATTTGTGTAAAAATAAATGATTTCTGGATGACCTTAATATGTAAAAAAAATTGCAATTTTAAAATCCTCGCAAAAAAAAAAATTAGTACTAATAATAATTTTGAAAAAATGATCTAGATTTAATTAAATCATTCTTTTCATATCTTATGTCTCTTCTTCCCTACTTGTCATCCATTTTTTTTTATGTTTTTCCAAACTTTCGAAATGGCTGTCTTTTAGTCTGTCTAAACAAATCGGGAAAAATTTCAAATCGAATATTAATAATACTTTAGAATTTTCAAGCAAAATAAGAAATGTAAACCTTATTACTAAGAAAATTATTAATTTGGTGGAACTAACCTTCACTACCTGTAAGAGATCATTTTGAAACTCATTCCAATTTAGTAAATACACCTGTTAATTCATTTTTGAATTTTAACATACTTACATATATCATACTTATTAACAACAATTTTTACCGTCTAGCTTCGGGATTCCCATTTGTTCATCTATTTCGTCAGTTTTTGCAAATATTTTTTTAAATTTTAATTATTTCCAGTTTCTTTAATACCAGACACAACCTCATTTAAATATGTGGATGACACTCTAGTGATGTTGGGATCGAAAATTTAGATAATAATCTTGATGGTCCTATTCTTATTTAAAATTTATTTTTGAGCCAGAAATAAATGACAGCTA
>SEYY01024912.1:95000-98596 GCA_009176605.1 Armadillidium nasatum
ATATATAATATATATATATATATATATATATATATATATATATATATATATATATATATATATATATATATATATATATATATATATATATATATAATATATATATATATATATATATATATTATATATAAACCCAATGATAAAAGTGAAAAAATTTTTGGCGAACGTTTCGGACCAACAGTCCCTTCTCAACCCAGATATAAAAAGTCAAAGAGAAAACATTAAAATAGTTAAAACGATAAAAAGGAGACCTGCTTTTTATCGTTTTAAATATTTTAATGTTTTATTTTTGACTCTTTATATATCTGGCTTGAGAAAGGACTGCTGGTTCGAAAACGTTCGCCAAAAACTTTTTATTTATTTTGTTTTTAAATTATTATTATTAATAAAAATATATAAAATATATATTAATATAATATATTATATATATATATATATATATATATATAATATATATATATATATATATATATATATTTATAAAAATATAAATAAAAAAAATTGTGTGTGTGTGTGTGTGTGTGTGTGTGTGTGTGTGTGTACCTGTGTGTAGGAGTGAGTAACCATGCGTGCCAAATAAAAAACTTAAAAATAAAAGAATTAAAAAAAATAAAAAAATTAAAAAAACTATAATTTTTGTAATTTTTTAAACACTGCCTAATCACAAACTAACTTTAATCGCTCTCTCATTCCAAAAAGAGTAAATTTGTAGACGAAAATTGGAACGAGAGAGAAGTCCCTAATTAAGCATTTCGAAATGGTTACTCGAGGTTAAAACAGGCCGTCATTAACCCGTTTTAAAACATCGAATTAAACGGTCTTTTCATTTGGAAAGAACTATCTTTTGAAGGTGTTATATTACGGTCTATTAAAAAGAGGCGAAGAAGGAAAGGCCGATGCAAGGGTAGCTAAAAAAACAAAAATAAAAAAATTTTTTTTTTTTTTTTTTTTTTTTTTTTTTTTTTTTTTTTTTTTTTTTTTTTTTTTAAAAAAAAAAAAAAATTTTAATTTTTAAAAATTTGATTTTTATTTTGTTTATAAGATTCATTGGTTTAATTTATTATTTAAGACTTTATGCTCTTTTGCTCTTATAAGGAATAATGAATCATTTGAGACATCCATAAGAATACAAATGAAAAAAACTTTATAGCCTTAATTGAGGGCGTTTCTTTTTATGTTCTTATGCTTATATATATATATATATATATATATATATATATAAATATATATATATATATATATTATTATATATATATAATATATATATATATATATATAATATTATAATATATATATGTGTGTATGTGTATTTAAGTATTGGTGTTTAAAAATTCTTCCACTGAGAAATTTTCTTCCAAAGAACGCTTCTCAATGGAAGAAAATTTTCTGCTTTAAAAATTTTAAAAATTTAAAATAATTGAATGATTTGATTTTCATTTTCGATAATTAATTTTTTTTTCACTACCTGATCTGGAAAAAAACTTATTAAAAATTCAAAAATTTGAAAAAAAAAAAAAAAAAAAAAAAATTCCGTCAAAAATACGTCACTCTCAATTCTTTAAATTGGACGACATTTGATCCTCTGTGTATGTACTGTCCCCCATTAATACAACTCAATCTCTTAAGCTTTAAAAGTATATAGACAGGAAATACAGTTAGATAAAAATTACACTGAACAGAAGTGAATGAAAAGAAGACACTCTATCGAACTCATCATTGCAATTTATTTTCATACAATATTGTTACATTATTATTGGTTTTTAAATAGGAATTTTTTTTTTTAATTTGTAGTATTTTGTAATTGTTAGTGGCTTTGACTTCACTAATACAAACTTTATTTTGCAAATTACTTGTATATCCCATAGAAAGCCTCAGTGTTTAATTAAGATTCTTTACCTCAAAATGAGTTATAAGTGGCAGATCGTCTTTGTGCACGTATGCACTTTCGTCTCAAACTAGAAATTGTATGTTTTTTTTTTTTTTTTTTTTTTTTTTTTTTATGACTGGTTAAATTTGTGCCAGACCTGATTTTAGAGAAGAATTTGTTCAAGTGACAAAGTTAAATTAAAATTTAAGCTATGTGAAAGGCAAAATTAATCTTGTGATATAAATTACATTCAATTAAAATAAGATTCTTTATTCTCTATTACTAAAATAGAAAAGCCATGTGATAGGTTACAAGAACCTATGCCTGATAAAAATCCACACACACACACACACACACACACACACATATATATATATATAATATATATATATATAAATATATATTATAATTATATATATATATATAATATAATATATAATCAGAGTGGGCATGAGAGCAAGTTAAAGTGCAAGAGTTCAAATTGAGCTCTAGGTAAATGACTAGCGCTTGCGCAAACTTTTGAGAAAATAGCCCTATTGTACTTACCCTTCACCATTTTTTAAAAGAGCGCAACCTGAGCTCAAGATTTTTGTAACGTTTTCAAGAAAAAGCAAGAAAACAAGTGTTAAACATGTTAAACACAATATTTGCAAATTTGTGACGTCATTGTGGAAATATATGTTGAAGAATGATTGGGGTATATGTTTTAAAAATTTGAACTGGCAACTTTATATGTAAAGTTGTAAACAAACGAAAACGGCGTGTTTTGAGTTTTCTTTAGCTTATTTTCTTATTTTAAATTTAAATCTTGCCTATATTTAGAGTGAAAGCATTTTTATGTGCATGTGTAGCGCATATAAAATTAAAAGCAAAGTTAAGTGCAAGTAATATGAGAAGCAATAGTAAGTGAATCATTTTTTAGGTAAACCTAGTTTAGAGGCTAGTGGAATACAGAGTAAAGGAGGTACTAAATGGTCTAGTTTTGCATCATACAAGATGCTTCGAATTACTATAACCTTTCTTTTTGGCGTACAATGACAGACTAAGGACTCTGCAATTTACTAAGGTATATAGGTCTTAAATTCTCAATATGGCTGCATTCCTACTGATATTAGGGGAGTTGTCAATTGAGTAGTTAATGCTCTTTTATTTTTTGCCCCCCCCCCGAAAAAAAAAAAATAATAATCTGGAGTAAATTTATAAAGTGCAAGTGGTCCATTATAATAAATATGGTTTCATTTACCTCCCGCTACCCTAATATAATATATAATATATATATATATATATTATATATTATATATATTATATATTATATTATATATATATAATATATATATATATATATATAATATTATACTATATATATATAATATATATATATATGATTAATTTGGGTAGAGATAAGGTTAAGAAGGGAGTATTGGGTTTTTACTTGTGCTTATGCACCAGAAGTAGGAGCAAATGAAAGAGAGAGAGAGGGAGGGTCTGAGTGAGTGTGTGGAAAGTTCTGACGGTAGGGATCATTTTTGTCTGTTGGGAGATTTGAATGCAAGGGTAGGTGTAAGTAGGGTAAACAGAGTAATAGGACCATTTGTATGCGCAGTTTAATTTTGGGATTTAAAAACCCTATTTTGGTATGAAAATCGAGTTTGGGACTAGTATGGCCCCTTGAAACCCACAATTTAGAGATTAAGCAACCAAAAATAACCTCAGAGAAAGGACATGTAAC
>SEYY01024913.1:17500-22500 GCA_009176605.1 Armadillidium nasatum
TAGTGATAAAATTTGTCTCAAATGACCAGTTAAATATGAATTTTCTCCGAAAAATAAAAATAACTTTAATAATCTGTGAGTAATATTTTATATTCATGGGAAGTTTCTTGGGGAAATTCAGCTGTCCGTCAAGCTGTCAAGATACCTCCAAAACAGCAAAAGCTACCTTTTGTTTTATTCTATCTATATATATATTATATATATATATATATATATATATATATATATATATATATATATATATATATATATATATATATATATATATATATATATATATATATAATAAAAAAAAAAAAAAAAAAATATATATATATATATATATATATATATATATATATATATATATATATATATATATATATATATATATATATAATATATATATATATATATATATATATATATATATATATATATATATATATATATATATATATATATATATATATATATATATATATATATATATATATATATATATATATATATAGTCTTAATAAATAAGAGGATGAAATTTGTGATTTAATAATAATAATAATAATAATAATAATAATAATAATAATAATAATAAATAATAATAACAATAATAATAATAATAATAATAATAATAATAAATAATAATTAATCTTCATTCATTATTCAGTTAGAAAATGCATACGTGCAAAAATCTCAAATTGATTTAATATTAAAAAGTGGAATTGGCTTCTGGGAAGAAAAAAGGATTTTTGTATTATGAGATCATTAAATTTATGCATCAATAGAAGAAACATTTATTATTAAAATCTAATTCTAAACTGAGAAATAAGTAATGGATACTGTAAATTTCATAATACATTTTACTTAATAATATTAAACAAAAGAAAAAACACTATTACTACTACTATTAATAATAATATAGATAATAATAAAAAACGTAAAAAATATCAGTGTAATATTCAAAAAAAAAATATATATATATATATATATATATATATATATATATATATATATATATATATATATATATATATATATATATATATATATATATATGAGCATCGCTCTCCATCTTTCTCTGTCCTCCAGAAAGATGGAGCCAATCTTTCCTCTTGCATATTTCCCACGTGTCCCCTCCATCTTAACCATGCTGCATCTGTTTTGTTAATCATTGGTCTTACCCCTAAAACATTCTCCGATTCTCTCGTTTCTAACTCTATCCATTCTGGTCTTAGCTGCGATAGTCCTTAGAACATTCATAATATTAAAGAATTTTGTGATTCATTTCCGCCGTCTGTATTCTATTTTAATCATTTGTTGTCATACTCCAGGACTCTGTACTATACAACAGTATTGGTGTCAGAAATCCTTCAAAGCCGACTCTCTTCCTCTTCACTCTCATCTGTCTGTCTTTTAGGACAGGATACACGGCTCATACTTCTCTACCATATTGTTCTATTCTGCTTGTTATCTCAAGCGAATCATCTTCCTCCTCCAAATATTCCTCCAAGATATTTATTTCTTTCAACATTTTTCATTTTCTTTCCTTCAATCTCCATCCTTAACTCCTCTCCCTCCTCACGACTCACTATCATTATCTCCGTTTAATCGACATTTATACTTAAACTGGCTTCCTTCAATTTGTTTAAGAAACATATTATCACCTCTCTCAGCTTATTCTAGTCTTCGCTCCAATACGTCCAGATCATCTGCGTACGCCATAATATCTCCGTCGTCTTTCTTCACCTCTTTTATTATAACGTCCAAATATTCCACAAAGAAAAATAGGCGACAAAATGCTAACCCTGCTTTGCTCCACTCATTACACTAAACCATTCTTTATTCTCATATCCCATTCTGATGTTATATTTATCGTTTTTATACATAATCTCCAAAGCATTCGTCGCCTTCCTCTCACACCATAGACTCTCTCCATAGTTTCCTATAGCCTTCCTCTGGGTATTGAATCAATTGCCTTTTTTTAGATCAATGAAAACAATGTACATATTTTTGCTGTACTCTCCTACCTTTTCCTTCGTCATTCTTAATGCAAGCATAAGATCTGTGGTACTCCTATTTCTTCGATAATCATATTGGTTCTCCCCAAGTTGGTGCTCTATCACTGATCTTAATTATTTTTCCAATATTGCCTCATATATCCTCTGAAGTATCATTAAGAATATTCCTCTATAATTTTTACAGTCTCTTATATCTCCTTTGTCTTTGTATATAGGTATTATAATTGTTTTCCCCAAACCTCTTGGTACCAACCATACTATCCCTCCAACATTTGTTAAAAAACCTCAGGACTGCGTCTTTCAATCTTTCTCCTCTCTCTTTTATTAGTTCAATGGTAATACCATCTTCAACAGGAGATTTGTTATATTTCATTCTCTTCAAAGTATTCTCAAATTTTTCTCTTGTAGTGTCTTCCTCCTCAAACTGCTGTCCCACTGCCTCCTCTCTCTCCTCCACTCTTTACTCTCCGTTTAGCAATTCATTAAAATACTTTGTCTTTCTCTTGTTTATATCTTCTGTTATTATCAGAATTTCCCCTGTTTTTTCTTTATTTTATTTAAATGCTTTTTATTAATCCTCTAAAAGTTTTTGCTAGTCAATAAGCCTTCTTCCTTTAGCCTCTCACATCTTCTTCTGCCATTTCCACAGTCATCCTCCAAGCTGCTTCCACTTTAGCCCTTCTCTTTATTCTCTCTGCCTCATTACTAACTTCCACATATTAAGGCACCTCGACTATATTATTTTATTTCTCAACCATCTTATCACCGTATTCTGTTTAATCACTCTTCTCACCTCTTCATCCCACCAATGTGTATGTCTTTTTCATCGTTTTTATCCTATCCACCTTCTACCCTTTCTGATCTTATAGATTATTCCGCATTTTTACATATTTTATCCACAATATTCTTGCTTTTTATTTTCCCTGTCTCCACATTGATTGCATTCCTCTTCTCCTTCACCTGCATCCTTTTGACCCTTATTCTCAGATCCACCATTATCACTCTATGATCAGAGTCCAAAGAGACCTCGGTATCACTTTCACATTCAAAATACTTATAACTTCAGATAATTGTGTTATATGTATATATATATATATATATATATATATATATATATATATATATATATATATATATATATATATATATATATATATATATATATATATATATATATATATATATATATATATATATATATATATATATATATATATATATATATATATATATATATATATATATATATATATATATATATATATATATATATATATATATATATATATATATATATATATATATATATATATATATATCATAAGAAAAGTTTCAATTGGAAAATCAATATCTAGTCAAACAGTTAAGAACAACACACCCTCTTTCCTCCCACATACACACACACACTCACACACAAAGGAAAGATTTTGTAGGTTATGTTCCACTCCTTTCTATATATATATATATATATATAATATATATATATATATATATATAATAATTATATATTTATATATATATTATATATAATAATATTATAATTATAATTATATATAATATATTATTATAATATTATATATATATATATATATATATATATATATATATATATATATATATATATATATATATATATATATATATATATTATATATATATATATATATATATATATATATATATATATATATATATATATATATATATATATATATATATATATTATATATATATATATATATATATATATATATATATATATATATATATATATATATATATATATATATATATATATATATATATATATATATATAGATATATAGTTTCAATTGGAAAATAATATCTAGTCAAACAGTTAAGAACAACATACCCTTTTCCTCCCATACATACATACACTCACACACAAAGGAAAGCATTTTGTAGATTATGTTCCACTCCTTATCTATATATATATATATATATATATATATATATATATATATATATATATATATATATATATATATATATATATATATATATATATATATATATATATATATATATATATATATATATATATAGAGAGAGAGAGAGAGAGAGAGAGAGAGAGAGAGAGAGAGAAAGATATATAGATCAGAGCATATAAATCTTCCTTTATATCCAGATCTGGAAATGTAATATCCTTGGAGAAAAATCTCTGTTCCTTCGTTTCACACTCAAAATTTCCTCTTTTTTTCCCTTTTGTGATTTATAATATCTGCAGTTTGAATGTCTTTCACAACCAAATAAAATATTCATCACAAATATAAGAATCCTAAATTTTTTTCAAATATATATATATATATATATATATATATATATATATATATATATATATATATATATATATATATATATATATATATATATATATATATATATATATATATATATATATATATATATATATATATATATATAGTAAGGGTAGCACTTTCCGGGGGTGCCAGATTTAGCTACTTTTCGAAAAATCTGGCAACCTAAGCCAAACGGGATTTTGATTTGCAATGCAAATCACTCCGCTCAAATTGACCTCACGCTCTTTCCTGATACCATTTTGGTGGGTTCAACCCATTGAAATTGGCCTCAAGTCTGGGGAAGGGGCCCAAGCGGGGGCCCCGTGAACCCCCAAAAAATGGTATCAGGAAGTTGCCTGAGTTTGCAAAATCGCTGCGTTCACCTCACTCTCTTTCCTGACCATTTTCTTTGCGGTTCAGTCCTTCTGAAATTGTTTCGAAATTGGGGTCTGGGGGTCCGTGAACCGACAAAGAAAATGTCAGGAAGGTCCCTGAGAATGCAGGGTTGCACACAAATGAAGCAGGTTGCCAGATTTTTCAAAACGTAGCTAAATCTGGCACCCCCGGAAAGTGCTACCCTTACTATTATATATATATATATATATATATATATATATATAATATATATATATATATATATATATATATATATATATATATATATATATATATATATATATAT
>SEYY01024914.1:12500-14548 GCA_009176605.1 Armadillidium nasatum
TTATATTATATATATATAATATATATATATATAATATAATATAATATATATATATAATATAATATATATATATATATATATATTATATATATATATATATATATATATATATATATATATATATATATATATATATATATATATATATATATATACTTTCACCTTTCCCGCCCTAGTGGGGTGGTGTCCGCCATAATTCTTCCACACACGCACTCAAACCTCACCTTTCACCCCCTTCACCCCTCTTCTCCTTCTGTACTCCGCAGCTCTCCTGCTCTTGTCCAAACCCAAACCCATTCCTCCCAAAATCTCTCTCTCTCTCTCTCTCTCTCTCTCTCTCTCTCTCTCTCTCTCTCTCTCTCTCTCTCTCTCTCTTTCTCTCCATCAATGTTCCTTTACTTTGGCCTTCCTCTTCTTCATTCTGGCCTTCTTTCCCCTCTACCTTTCTCAACTTCGGGTTTAAACACTCTGACTACCATCCTACCCTCATTCATTCTACGCAAATGTACAAACCAACTTTGTGCACCTTCCTCTGCTCTATCCACTACTCCCCTTCTCCATCTACTCATCTCCCTTATTCTTACGTTTCTGATCCTATCTGTCCTTCTGAACCCACATGTCACTCTCAATCCCTTCGTCTGAAAAACAATCATTCTTTCCTCAACTGTGCATTCATCATCCGTGTTTCACACCCACACATTACAGATGACAAACATATACACTCAAACATTCGTACCCTAATTTCCTTCCATATGCTTCCCTTCTTCCAACTTCCATAAGATCTCCCCCCCTTCATCACTTTCATTCCTTCCACCACTCTATTCTTTATTTCTTTTTCTATCCCCTCTTTTCCCTCCACCAACATTTTCAGATATTTGAATTCTCCCACCTCCCCCAATTTCTCTATCTCCTCTCCACACTTTCCAATCCTCCTCTCTCACCACCTCATCACTTCCCTCAATCCTCATTACTTTACTTTTTGCCGAATTTATTCTCAATCTTTTGTTTGTTCATTTCCCCGCAAATTCTCTAATCAACATTCTCAACTTTTACAATCGGTAAGCTCCCTCTTCACCCTCACTTTTGCTCTACAATTTTCATAAAAGGCTTTGATGCATTTCGATAATCTTCCTCTCATTCCCTACTTCTCCATCAATACGTCGAACAACATCCTCCCACATACTCTATCATACGCTTTCTTCAAATTTATAAAGCCTGCATATCCCATTTTACCAATTTTACGCAATTTTCCGCCAATCATCCTCGGTGTAAACACCTGGTCCACACATCCCCTACCTTCTCTAAAACTCCCTTGTTCTTCTCCCACCTCCTCTCTTTTCAATAATACCCTCCAATAAATATTCCCAACCATATTCAACAGATTTATCCCTCTATAATTATTATACACCATCTTATCCCCTTTTATATAAGTCTTATACAAGCATCCTGCCTTTACTGAGGTACTGTTTCTTCTCCCTAGCTCACAGACATTCTAACCAGCTATTCAACCACCTCTCTAGCGCCCTACCTTATCTTCCCATATACACCGTCCGTTCCTGCCAACTTTCCCTTTTTCGTCTTCTTTACCGCTACTTCCACCTCCTTCTTACTAATACTACTCTTCCTTTTCCAACAATCACTACCTCCCCGTCATTCCTTACCACTCCCCCTTCTCCAATCACTGTACCCCAATTTAATAATTCACTAAAGTACTTTGCCCATCTCTCTCCTTCCTCTCTCTCTCTCTCTCTCTCTCTCTCTCTCTCTCTCTCTCTCTCTCTCTCTCTCTCTCTCTCTCTCTCTCTCTCTCTCTCACTTTGTATTGACTCAAAATCCTCACCCTTCACTTCCTCCTCCTGTTCTTCTCTCCTTCCTTTTAAATTTTTTTAGTAGCTTTCTGTCCCACTCCTCTTCCACTCTCTTTTTTGCCCTCTTAACTTCCCTACACCTCTCCCTATACACTTCCCAATCCCTATCATCCTTCGTACCCAAAAACCTGTTAAATGCTTCTTCTTTTACTTTTCAACATATTCCCCAACTATTCATTC
>SEYY01024915.1:2500-5000 GCA_009176605.1 Armadillidium nasatum
AGTTCTCCTAAAAACAAAAACCTCACAGGTGTTTGAATTTCCCGGTAAATGGTGGTCGATCTCTTATTATTTAGTGAGCTAATCGGGAAGCCTCTGCAGAGATTCTTTCGAATATATCATTAACGAAAGATTTCATAATAGACATAGCCTTCGAGAAGATTCCTGTATCAGGAAGAACTTGCTTCAACAATGTGTAGATGTAAATGCTGTAACTCTCCTTGTTCCTGTTCTTTTTCTTCTTGCTTCCTTTAGAGATAGATTTCTGAACCTTAATTGTGAAGAAATTCTGAAGGCGCCTCAGAACCCCCAACCTTTTAGAAGCTTGCTTAGAAAAAGGAGTAATGTGATCTTTCCAAGTAAGATCTCAAGAAAAGGATACGCCGAGAATATTAATTAAGGAGAGGTGAAGTCCGAGTTGTGTGTTTTCGAATAAGATATCATAGTTGTGTGGAAGGTTGTATCGAATAGAGAGATGGAGGAATTGAGTTTTGGTGGCATTGAAAACGATCATGTTTTCTCTGCTCCAATTTGACTCTATTAACTGCTGTTGGGAGAGGTCTTTCAAATCAAAACCAAAATCAGCCCTCAGGAAGGGTTATTAGCCCCTGTCAGTAGGTTCATTCGAGGATGAACCAAGAGCTTCAAGGGCTGACGGAAAATATCCGCTGGCTGGCTGGTCAGGACTATCGCGGATGCCGATTTCGATTTCACCAGCAGCAAGCACGCCGCTGTTGTACTTATTACGCATAAGTGGGTGGAGCTAAGCGCAAGAGAGAACTGCTCAAATTTCTCAACTCCAACACGGGTCTCTCGCTTGCTAAGCGAGTGCTCGATCAACTGAGCTACAGAGCCGCTGTTTACAAGAACTGAAAAGTTAAATGAAATGAAAGAAAAAGTAGACAAGACAAAATATAAAAAGAAAAGAGAGAAAGGAAAAAAAAGACATATCAAGCTATTAGAAATACTAAGAAAATATCATGAAATTAAGTGAGGATTTAAGTGTTTTAATGTAAAGGATTCCAAAATTTTAAAACTTTCATTGATATAAGCATTTTAAGGGGAAGAAATGTTCTGGAGAGATAGGATGTTAATAAAATTGGAATAATCTCTGAAAGATGAATTCTCTGACCAAGAAATAGAGAGATCAACAAGAAAGGAAATACCCATGTGTTTGAAGGCTCGTCTTCGATTTTAGGTTTATTTGGCCTACATAGTCAACAGTACAATCTGAACAATAGTATTTACAAACAATGCAGGACGGCAAGTAAAAGGGAATACTATTTAAACTTCAAAATAAATACAGACTGATTTGTTATTGATTTTGAGATAAAATTACATTGTGAAAAGTGTAAGATATTTCTAATTCAGAAGTAGAAATCATTGGAAAAAGATCCAGTATAAGGACATCTTGCACAGGACATTTATGGGCATCGTACGAAGTAGTACTAAAGGTGTTAAATGTTACTAAGGAATGAGAACACCAATTTATGGAAAAGACATTTCTCAACTTTTTTATTAAATTTTTCATTCTAAGAGAAAAGAGCATATTTCAATCATTTCCTATACTTTCTTGAAAATCTTGAAAATATATATATATATATATATATATATATATATATACTTATATATATATATTATATATATATATATATATATATATATATATATATATATATATATATATATATATATATATATATATATATATATATATATATAATATATATATATATATATATATATATATATATATATATATATAATATATATAATATATATAATATAATATATATATATATATATATATATATATATGTATTTGTCTTTGTTTTTGAGATAATTTCACGGACCCAGACTTAGAACACAAACTGACAAAAACATTTGCACGAACAGAACATAAATAGAAGCGAACACGCTTAGCGATTCGACTCCCCCACCTCATCACCGCAGGAACGCCGTACACCATCCAGCCAATAAGTCACGCGGCCAACAGGCGTGAAACATTTGCAGGAGGGAACTGACTGGGAGCAAGAGAGAGATGGAAAGACAGAGGGAGTGATTACGAATCAAGATTATATATATAATATATAATATATATATATATATATATATATATATATATATATATATATATATATATATATATATATATATATAATATATATATATATATATATATATATATATATATATATATATATATATAATAAAATTAATTTTCGTTCAGTATTTGATAACACTTCTAATTCTTTTCATAAAATTTTAGCTACTAGCATTTAATTAATATTACAAACTTCTATCTCTTTCGGTATCAATATTTATTTCTGTGACCCGTCTGATTTCCTTTATAAGGTCATTCTATAGCAACTGTTGTAAACGGCCACCGTTCATCCTTTAAGTCTTTTTATAGTGGTGTTCTTCAAGGATTTGTTCTATCCCCAACTCTTTTTTTTTTTTCAATATTCACAAATGATCTACTCTTTATTACTTCATAGCCTAT
>SEYY01024915.1:10000-17500 GCA_009176605.1 Armadillidium nasatum
ATAATAATAATATAATAATAATAATAATAATAATAATATAATAATAATAATAATAATAATAATAATAATAATAATAATAATAATAATAATAATAATAATAATAATAATAATAATAATAATCTTTCTCACCTTTCTCACCATACTCCAGTAGGTGCAAGCACCTGTCAGCCGTCTCGGACGAAATTCCTCCATCGCCCACGATCACCATACAACATCGCCTCTTCCACTTCTTCCATAGTTTTTCCTCTTCTCTCCATCGCTGTCCCAACGCAGTCGCTCCATCTCATCCTCGGTCTTCCCACTCCTCTCCTTCCCTCCGGCCTCCATTCGTAAAACCTTCTTGCATATCTATCCTCGTTCATCCTCCTCATATGTCCAAACCACCTCAACTGCCCTCCCTCCACAAGGTGCAGCACACTTTCCACTCCAAGCCCCGCCCTCACATTCTCATTTCTCACTCTATCCATCCTTGTCACACCCGCTATCAACCTCAGCACCTTCATTTCACAAGCCTGTATTTTACTTTTGGCTTTTGTATTGAGCGTCCAGACTTCGTGTCCATACATTAATACAGGTCTCATTATGTTAGTATACAAAATGGTTTTAACCCTTCTCGAAATGTTCTTATCCTTGAGCAATGGGTACAGCAAGGCAAATATCCCATTAAATTTTCCAATTCTATGGTTCAGCTCCAAAGACATATCATTTTTAACACCACAGGATACTCCAAGATATTCGAACTGATCCGTTTGTTTCAGTATTACATCCCCCAATCTTATGTTCAACTCATCCTGGACCCTGTTTATCAACATTACCTCCGTTTTCTCCTTATTAATTTTCATTCCTTTTGCAGTCAGAACCTCATCCCACACCATGACACATCTCTGTAGCTCCTCCTCCGATTCCGAAATCAACGCCAGATCGTCTGCATATCCGAGTATCTCCCCGTCCATCTCTCTCCTCACCAACCTCCCGCAAAAGTCCATAAAAATTATAAACAAAATTGGGGAGAGGACACTTCCCTGCTTCACTAAAGTCGTAATTCCGAACCAGTTACTAACGTCCATCTGCGTTTTTACTTTGCAGCAACTGTCAACATAAGTACTCTTTATTGCTCTTATCAACTTCGTTGGTATTCCATATTCTCCCCTTCCCAACACCCTCCACAACATCTCCCTCGGCACTCTATCAAATGCCTTTTCCAAATCAACAAAAGCCATATATGCTCTCTGGTTGAATTCATATTTTCTCACATATCATCTTTAGTGTGAAAATTAGATCAATAGTTGATCTTCCCGGTCTAAAACCATGCTGCCACTACTCCAACTTATTCTCCACTTTTCCTTTCAGTCTTTTCTCCAAAATTCTTTCATACACCTTAGCAATATGAGGTATTAACGCAATTCCTCTATAATTTTTACAGTTTGTCTTTTCCCCTGTTTTAAATATAGGGCAGATTATCGATTTGTTCCATTCCTGTGGTATTTTCCCCTCATTTCAGCACTTATTCATCCCCTCAGTCATCCACAACACTCCTCTTCCTCCAGCGCCCCTCAATATCTCCACCGGTAACATGTCTTCCCCTGTCGCCTCACCATTTTTCATCCTACCAATTGCGTATTCCACCTCCTCAGGCGTAATTGGCCACACCTCCTCCTTCCTTTCTGGCCCCTCCAGCTCCTCCTTTTCATATTCATCCTCCTCTATATTGCTCGGTATATTTAACAACTGATTAAAGTATTCCTCCCATCTTCTACTAATCTCTAGTGGGTTTATTGAGTAAGTCTCCGTTATCGTTCTTTATTGAATATGTTGGTGGGGTTGGGCCTTTTCTTTAGCTTTTCGCAATGCTGTATATTAGTTTTCTTGTCCCCATAAGATCCGCCTCCAGCTCCTCTCCTAACCTTTCCCATGTATTTTCCTTCTCTCTTCTTTTAATCCTCTCCGTTTCCCTCCTCGCCTTCTACATATCCTTCCCTATCTTCCACTCTTCTTGTCTTTATCCATCTTCTAAAACATTCCATTTTCCTTTTCACTGCCGTTTGGACTTGTTCAGTCCACCATGGTGTTTGTTTCTTCTTTCTTTGAATAATAATATTCATTAATAATATTCAAAATGTATTGCATAACCTAAGATATAAAGAAAATTCCCCCCAACTCCCACTCTACAAAGAAAATAAATATCAACAAAAGAGAATATATATATATATATATATATATATATATATATATATATATATATATATTATATATATATATATATATATATATATATATTATATATATATATATATATATATATATATATATATATATATATATATATATATATATATATATATATATATATATATATATATATATATATATATATATATATATATATATATTATATATATATATATATATATATATATATATATATATATATATATATATATATATATATATATATATATATATATATATATATATATATATATATATATATATATATATATATATATATATATATATATATATATATATATATATATATATATATATATATATATATATATATATATATATTAAACTTGTCTAGGAGAATCATTTCCAAAAACTAAAGCGTAATGAGGTCCAATGAATATGCAAAAGTAGAAAAAGAAGGTGGGAGAAGGAGGAGGGAGAGAGGGAGGGGAAGAGGAGTGGAAAGGAGACACTCGAAGAAGTGCTGCCGAAGAGTTGAGGGAGTGGGGGATTCCTGATGTAGGGTTGACGGAGGAAGAGTTGATCACTTTTCTTTTTTTTTCTTCGTCTCAAATCTATTTTAAATATTTAATTGTTCGCTCTCCAAAATATTTTTATTCACACAAACTTTAACACAAATATAAGAGCAAATTCTACAATCATATATATATATATATATATATATATATATATATATATATATATATATATATATATATATATATATATATATATATATATATATATATATATATATATATATATATATATATATATATATATATATATATATATATATATATATATATATATATATACGATATAGATAGTATATAGAGAAAGAGAGAGAGAAGAGAGAGAGAGAGAGAAATTAAATTTAGGAGTAGGAGTCTTTATCACCTCAAAATCCATTGTTAGACTGATTTGTTTTAATGATCATTCAAGTTAGTGAAAACTCTCATCGAGAATGGAAAACCTCTCGTTCTACTTCGACATGGAATTGTTGCAGGAATATTATTTGAGAGCTAATCGTTAGTTCACTAATATGAAATAAAATGACCCTTTTGTTTCTCCTATTTCTGGTCTCTTGCCAGAAATAAACCAAACAATTTCAGTAAATTTTATTTTAAATTTTATTCACTCTGAAAGATCTGTAATTCATTTCTCCTGAAATCTCTCTGGCTTCCTTCTTTCTTACAATTACTCTCTGGATGAATCTGGTATCCTGCTTCCTACTTCTTATCATTTCAGGTATCCTATGGGATCACTCTTTATCGGGTGTAAGGATGCTAATATATATGAACGCCAGGGATATTAGTGACCTAATCGTTATTCATTATTGTGTTTTGAGAAGGTTCTTCTACTCGTTCAACTCTGCTCCCTTTTCAATGTCTTAAAACTAATACTATTTCTTAGTGCTAGAAGCGGGAGTATGTTCAAAAGATTTGGAAGAATGTACGTCTCTCTGGATCTTCAGTATAATATAGCTCTAAGCTCTCAACTGTAATCTGTCAAAAAATCTTTGAAGTATCCTTAACTTTCATTTCCTAGATAAACATCAATTCCTGGATGATAAAAATGGTTTGTCTTATTTGGAATCGAACCATTGAATGTTGCGGAAGATAATCAACGTACCCAACGTTTTACCTTTGAGTCATTCTCAAAGTGTCACTTGCAGTGGTTAGACACTTAAATGGGGCAAGTTTTCTTTATGCTACAGCATATATATATATATATATATATATATATATATATATATATATATATATATATATATATATATATATATATATATATATATATATATATATATATATATATATATATATATATATATATATATATATATATATATATATATATATATATATATATATATATATATATATATATATATATATATATATATATATATATATATATATATATATATATATATATATATATATATATATATATATATATATATATATATATATATATATATATATATATATACTATATATATATATATATATATATATATATATATATATATATATATATAGCAATGATTAGAAATTTGCAAAGTCCTTTAGAAGCTTATTTGAAAAGTATGAATTTCAGATCTTATCAATCAACAATGCAGATCTTCTTCGTCAGACGAACGCACACTTTGCTCTTGTTATAAAATTCAATCAGAAAACAACAAATTTAATACCTAATAATGAGCAAACAGGGAAGGAAAAAGTTAACGAAGAAGAAGAAGAAGAAGAAGAAGAAGAAGAAGAAGAAGAAGAAGAAGAAGAAGAAGAAGAAGAAGAAGAAGAAGAAGAAGAAGAAAAAGAAGAAAAAGAAAAAGAAAAAGAAAAAGAAAAAGAAAAGAAAAGAATAAGAAAAAAAATAAGAAAAAGAAGAAGAAGAAGAAGAAGAAGAAGAAGAAGAAGAAGAAGAAGAAGAACAACAACAACAACAACAACAACAACAACAACAACAACAACAACAACAACAAGGAGATGTCTGAAGAGGGAAGAAAGGTTCTGAGGGTAAAATTTCGGAGGCGTGTGCCTGTATATTCTGCATAATCACTTTTCTCCTGTATAAGCTCTGATATATGTGTATGTCTATATACACGCAATTAGCCAACATTGTGAGCAATCAAACATTAAGGGCGGCTCACAAATTACGCACACACACACACGTACGCACAATATTCAACAACGGAGAGTCAAAAGAGCCAAAAAATCCTATTTATTTCTATTTGAACGTTAAAATCAAATCTTGTCTCCCCTTGCTTGCCTTCATTAGCCTGCTTTTCTCCCCCTTTGCGCTAATAAGGGGAGAGAGAAACATCCTAATCAACCCAATTCCAAACGGCAAATGGCCAGTAAAGCAGTTTAGGGCCCCATGCGGCTTGGCCGCAATCAGCCGGGATCTATGGGCCCCGCTCCGCCAAACGCTACAAGGAGCGAGAGAGCTTATGGGGATTTGTCTCTGACTTTAGGGGATATTGGAAGACTTTTGGGGGATTTCTTGGAGCCTCTGAGAAAGGAACAAGACGAACAAGACGATCTTACAAACAAATGAGAGGGTTAAATATGGTTTCCCAAAAATAACCTAATGACATTATAATATATATATATATATATATATATATATATATATATATATATATATATATATATATATATATATATATATATATATATATATATATATATATATATATATATATATATATATATATATAGGGTAGGCAACTTACTAAATGTAGGCATGCACTATAAATATTTCAACTTGCAGTCTGACAATATTAATCTTATTGCAAAATTTTGGAACGAATTATTACACAAAATAATATTTAAAATCTGAACTGAGGAGATATGGATTTAGAGAATGAAATAAAGTTCCAATATATAGTCACTAGGTAAAAATTTATTCGCACGTCTGAAACTTCTGAAATTGTCGCATTGAAAATTACACAAAGGTGGTCAACTTTTTTGAGAAACGTGCAAAATTAGATAATTATAAACAAGCAGCTTAAGGAAAAATATGATTCATACGAAAGCTATTTTAAAGATTACTTGTATTAGATATAACTAAAAATACATTTTGGGAAAGGCTTTCGCTCCAGAAAAAGAAACTTCTCTCTCTATATATATATATATATATATATATATATATATATATATATATATATATATATATATATATATATATATATATATATATATATATATATATATATATATATATATATATATATATATATATATATATATATATATATATATATATATATATATATATATATATATATATATATATATATATATATATGCAGCAAGCTTTGATATTAAATCTTCATTTACAAAATCTTTTTTCTGAAACTATCAAGATAATATCTAATAAATTATTTCACAATAAACAAAACATGGATCATCTTACCTTCACCAAATTTATAAAATTATCAGTTGAAGATTAAATTTTCTTTTTCGACCGGGGAACTATATATTCAAATTGATGGTATGGCTATGGGCTCTCCTTTAGGTTCTGTTTTTGCAAATTGCTTTTTTTTGTTATTATAAAAACAATCGATCAGGCAATGCTCCTTTCTATTCAAACCCCTTCTTTATTGCCGCTTCATGGTTGACTGCTTCGTACTTTTCAAGGAGAAAGTTCGTGCAAATATATTTCTACAGTATATGAATGAGAGACACAACAGCATGAGATTCACCATAGAACTAGAAGTTAATAACTCCAAATCTTTACTAGATGTATATTTTACTCATAATAACAATATATTTAAAACATTCGTTTATAGAAAACCTACTTCTACTCTTCTTGCCACAAGCTATTTTAACAATATACCCCTCAAGTTATTCTATCAGGTCTAAGATCTAGAATCTTTAGAGCATTTAAAATTTGCTCTGATTAGCATTTGCTTTATGCAGAGATGAAATTTATTAAAATACTTTTCATTTTAATTTATTTCCAAACTTCCAAGTGGAAAAAGTATTAACGAGTTTCTCACTAATATCTTCAGACCCACTCTTCATTTTCCTACTGTACCTAAACAAAAAATATACCTAAAACTTCCGTATATAGGATCACTTACATCCCAATTTCATAGAAAAATTCTTCCTATACTTGAAGTTACATTCCCCCAATGACAGTTAATTCTTATAAATTATAATTTCCTCTCAATTCGTAATCTCTCCCAATGCTTCTCAGATCCTCATTATTTTATTTATTTAAGTGTGCCAGCTGTAATGCGGCGTATGTAGGCCAAACTGGTAAACAATTAAAAGTGAGGATTGATAAGCATAGAGAAGTTTCTTTAGAACTAACCTTCATCTTTGCTCTCCTGAACACTCGTCCATGGATATACCAACCTTTTTTCTTCTTCTAATTTCTCTATCCTTCAACATCCGTCTTCCCTCCCTGATCGTAGGATATTGGAATCTTTATATATAAAAACTCTTTTCCCATCCTTAAATTATCAAGTTTTTTCTATTGTTCTTTTCACTCAATAAAGAAATCCTTTTCCTCAAAATAGTCAATCTTTTTTAATTATTTTTTGATGTTGCTAAATTTCGATTTCAGTCTTTTTTTTTTTTTTATAAATATTAATATTACTACTCTATTTTTGTTATTTTATTGTAATTTATATTATTATTTTAAATATTGTATTTATAGTTAATGAATATTTGCTTGTATTTTAAAATAGAAATTTGTAAAATTCAGTTTGTGCTGAAGACGGACCGAGATAGGACTTGAAATCTTCACAGT
>SEYY01024915.1:22500-27500 GCA_009176605.1 Armadillidium nasatum
TGGTTTTATAGAATATCGTAAAATTTAACAAACCTTTTAATGATGTGTTTCAGATGCTGTCATCTCAGGCGAAATCGAGCTTCCGTCCTTGTTACTGTCTAAATATTTAATCTGTACCTGAAGGTTTATCGTCTTATTCCGTCTATTTATCTCTTCTTATCACTTCATAACGCCCTATCTTAATATCTTTTTAAACTTACGAGTAACTATGTAATAGCCAATAGTATATATATATATATATAATATATATATATATATATATATATATATATATATATATATATATATATATATATATTATATATATATATATATATATATATATATATATAAATCCATATCTAAAGTATTAGATTTGATCCGGAGAAAAAGTTATGCATAGCATTTAAAATGTTAAAATAGTAATTGAAAACTCTTTTTATCTGGTATTCGAATATTTAAAAGAAGATAAAAAAAAAAACGTGTGGAACGACGACGACGACGACGAAGAAGAAGGAGTGATGCCAAGAAAGCATAAAATAAAATCGAAGTCTTCTATGAACTATCTGTAGATACCATCAGATAGACACTCTGAAGGAGGCAAAGCATTCTATAAGCTTTTAAGATGCAAAACTAACACTTGCTTATGCTGATTTTACTTCTTCTTCTTCTTCTTCTTCTTCTTCTTCTTCTTCTTCTTCTTCTTCTTCTTCTTCTTCTTCTTCTTCTTCCTCTCCTTCTTCTTCTTGGTTTGGTTATATTGGGAATGTAATTGACTGAAAGTCCTTTCCTTATGTATATGTGACATTGAGGCTAAAATTGTTTGGCAAATAAATTCGCCTTTTCCTCTCTATTTTGCCGTTGTTATAGGGCTTTGCTCGATCTTTTTTTAGTTCTGTAAACTTCATCTGGGCACATACGACAAAAAAACTAAGATTAAAGTATGTAAATGAGATGATATGTCGCCCCTGGGGAAGGTAAGGGGAACTTGATAAAGTCTCTGAAGGTGGAGAAACTACGGGTTTTTTATTATTGAAAGAAAGAAGCAGAGTTCGAACTGTAGATTCTCCTGGGAAAATTCTAGATTCTTTGTTGCTACCTACCGACTAATATATATATATATATATATATATATATATATATATATATATATATATATATATATATATATATATATATATATATATATATATATATATATATATATATATATATATATATATATATATATATATATATATATATATATATAATCAAAACTCACTAATAATATTCTTGCCCTTAAGTGATGTTGAAGTTCCCTTTCTCTTCTTCAGGTACCACAAGGACATGTGTTCGAGAGATTTAATAGGTCTCCTTCAGTCCTCCTTCAGCCATTTCTGTAGAGTAGGGAGAAATACTATAGGTCTTAACACAAATAGTGATTTGAGAAGGGAAATTTTGTTGTGGATAGTCCATCTTTCCATGCAGCTATACCTATGTGTTATTAAAATCTTTTATTTTTCCCACTGAATGTAATCCTTCTGATTTTAAGAAAATCCCATTTGGGCTAACCTAACCCTTCTATGTATGAAGTTAATTCTTTGTCTGTTTCTTCATTAGAGCTACATCAGTAAGTACTGGTAGTATATATATATATATATATATATATATATATATATATATATATATATATATATATATATATATATATATATATATATATATATATATATATATATATATATATATATATATATATATATATATAATATATATATATATATATATATATATATATATATATATATATATATATATATATATATATATATATATATATATATATATATATATATATATATATATATATATATATATATATATATATATATATATATATATATATATATATATATATATATATATATATATATATATATATATATATATATATATATATATATATATATATATATATATAAAGTGAGAGGAAGTGGAACAAAATACTTGATCTTACAACTTGTATTTTGCAAAATTTTATTTTTCCAACTTTTTTTCCTTTTATTTGCGACACTTTTGTTGCAATCTCTTTTTGAAGCAATAATTCTCAGGACTATAAGTTCTTCCGAGGCGACCAAGTTGTGGCCTAAGTTAGCACATAACTTAGCCTCAACGTAAGTTAGGTCCCTAGAGTGAATTTCTTCGTCGTAGCTATCAAGTTGTTGTATAAGAAAGTCGGGGGAAAGAAGAAAGTGTCTGGGGTAGTTGGGGTAGATCCTGGGAGGAGGTGGAAGGGGGTGGGAGGGATAGAGTAAAGACTTTTGAAAGCGATTTAGAAAAGAGATTAAAAGTTTTGGAAAGTAAAAAAAAAAGAAGAGAAGGAAGGAGAGGAGAAACCTATAAAGAACGGGAGGATAAACGACACAAAAGGGAAATAATAATTTCTATTTTATTAAGAAGAAGATTTGCTTTATATTTAAATGAAGAATAAAATGGGCCTCCAAACTTGCTACTTTTAATGTTAAACTTTGATACATATATTATTTGATGGAATATTTCTCTCTGTCTTTGTTTGAATGTGTTTCCCTATCTCTACGTCTTTCTGTCTCTGTGTCTCAGTCCCTCTCTGTCTTTCTGTTTCTGTGTCTCAGTCCCTATCTGTCTTTCTGTCTCTGTGTCTCAGTCCCTCTCTGTCTTTCTGTTTCTGTGTCTCAGTTCCTCTCTGTCTTTCTGTTTCTGTGTCTCAGTCCCTCTCTGTCTTTCTGTTTCTGTGTCTAAGTCACTATGTTTCTCTGTCTCTGTGTCTCAGTCACTCTCTGTCTCTCTGTCTATCTTTGTGTCTCTATCTATATGTGTCTCTCTGTCTGTCTTTCTATTCCTATATCCTTTTCCCTCTGTCACTGCCTGTCTGTTTGTCTGTCTCTTTTACACACATTCTCCCCCTTTCATTTGCAGTTCCAAAAATGCTATTTTAAACCTTTTGATAATTAGGCTTCCCTCGCTATCTTTGTCATTAAAGTGTTGTTAATTGGGCGTCCCTCGCTAAATTTGTCACTGGCGACGAAGCCGCGAAAGATTCGAAACTTGTTTTGACAAACAACTTATTAGTTGCTTGTTTCTTTTAAGGAGATTATTGGAAACTTTGAAAACACAAGTTTTCTAAGTGTCTTCAAACTTTGTGGGTAAACTTTTTGATGTCTAGTATATATATATATATATATATATATATATATATATATATATATATATATATATATATATATATATATATATATATATATATATATATATATATATATATATATATATATATATATATATATATATAGTGATGGCATCCGCATCCGCGGAGCTTCCTTATCAAAATTAACATCATCATCTGCATTCGCACTTGCGAAAAATTCTACATCCACATCAGCATCCGCAAATGAGAAAATATGACATCCGATCCATCACTAAAACATATATATATATATATATATATATATATATATATATATATATATATATATATATATATATATATATATATATATATATATATATATATATATATATATATATATATATATATATATATATATATATATATATATATATATTATATATATATATATATATATATATATATATATATATATATATATATATATATATATATATATATATATATATAGCCTACAGATGCCTAAACGCTTTTATACACAATTTTGTGTTTGTCAGATTTTCTGCAACATTTTCTCTTGAACTTGGGGAAAACGTCTGGAAACGTTGTTGTTTTTGTTGTTGTCTTTTCGTTGCTTATTTTCCGCCTCATTACCGAAGAAGATCAGGAGAAATCTGAAGATCTTTCTGAAGATCATCAGAAATCTTCGGAAAGTAAGCTTCAGGTTTTTAGTATTGTCATTTCAGAGATTTAAAATCGCGATTTTGAAAGGAGGAGAATTTGGTTAGTGGCAAAAAGGGATTTGAATTTTTTTTTTTTTTTTTTTTTTTTTTTTTTTTTAACTATTTGAAAAGGGGAAAATTTTATTTATTTTGGAAGAGTGTAAAATTTAAATACATCGAAATTTTTGTTTTATATTTTGTAATTTCTATATATATATATATATATATATATATATATATATATATATATATATATATATATATATATATATATATATATATATATATATATATATATATATATATATATATATATATATATATATATATATATATATATATATATATATATATATATATATATATATATATAATATATATATAATATATATATATATATATATATATATATATATATATATATATATATATATATATATATATATATATATATATATATATATATATATATATATATATATATATATATATATATATATATATATATATATATATATATGCTCATTCTGTATATAACATAGAGAGAGAGAGAGAGAGAGAGAGAGAGAGAGAGAGAGAGAGAGAGAGAGAGAGAGAGAGAGAGAGAGAGAGAGAGAGAGAGAGAGAGAGAGGCCTTTGATACAACTCGAATCCAATAAGGGTCAAACAAGCAGAGATGATTCTCAGACATCTTTCCTGATGGAACACTAATGAAGAAGTGATGAAGAAGCGATCGGAGACACAATTCAATAAAAAAAAAAAAAGAAATAAAGAGGGGAAAGTGTTTAGTATACGAAGCAGGCGACAAAAGGAGAGTCATTGGAGGAAACGAGGAGAGCATGTTTTTAGATAAATTAATTCTTAAAACTTTACTTTTCTATTAAATAATACAGTGTGAGAAATAGCTCTCTCTCTCTCTCTCTCTCTCTCTCTCTCTCTCTATATATATATATATATATATATATATATATATATATATATATATATATATATATATATATATATATATATATATATATATATATATATATATATATATATATATATATATATATATATACCACTAATATAGGATGAAGTTTAGGGTACACGGCACCACATCCTAGGTATTGAAGTTAAAGATGTTTAAGTTTCATCCATAGTAAAAGTCG
>SEYY01024915.1:42500-47500 GCA_009176605.1 Armadillidium nasatum
ATATGTCATACGTTATCACCTTGAAAGGAATAGAACTGTTAAGATGATATAGGTTGATAGATAGATGTATAGATAGATAGATAGATAGAGAGAGAGAGATAGTTGGTTTAGTTTTCGAACCATCATTAGCAAGAACAAAAAAATGTCAGATGTGCAAAAATTATTATATAGTGATTGTTCTGGCAAGAGATCAGAAAACGAGTCAGAGAAGTTAGGTAATTTATTTTTAAGAATTTATTTGTTTAAAATTCGAAGCAATATAAATATTTATAGATGCTTTTATTTTTTTGTCATTGTCATTATTGTTGATTCATTTAGAATACTCTCTCTCTCTCTCTCTCTCTCTCTCTCTCTCTCTCTCTCTTCTCTCTCTCTCTCTCTCTCTCTCTCTCTCTCTCTCTCTCTCTCTCTCTCTCTCTCTCTCTCTCTCTCTCTCTCTCTCTCTCTCTCTCTCTCTCTCTCTCTCTCTTTATTAGTTTTAAGGGTATTATTTATTATATTACGATGCCTGCATTACCATATTTTTGGAAGAGAACTTTTAAAGCAAGTTTTTGCTTAGGTTCTTCATGAGCGACCGAATTAAGAGCATTCAAAGGCGTGAGTCAATCATTCTACTGTTGGGTCATTTTTAGTGATGAATATTTATCATACTTGTAGTCAAAAATTTATTATTGGTGATGATTATGTTTGTTTGTGAAATTGGAGCTATTGTAATTACTAATATTGTTTGAACTGTTCAAATATTATTGTTCATATTGGTAATGGAAAAGATACTGAAAAGATTATGAAATCATAATCACTATGTCAATATGTCATACGTGATCACATTTAAAGGAATAAGACTGTTAAGATGACATAGGTTGATAGATAGATAGAAAGATAGATACATAGAAAGATAGATAGATAGATAGATAGATAGATAGATAAAAGGTTCTTGAAAGACGCTGGAAAGACACAGGAAATACACTGGAAGGGTACTGTAAAGACACTGGAAAGAAACTGGAAATATATTGGAAAAATACATGAAAGACACTGGAAAGACACTGTAAAAATACTGGAAATACACTGGAAAGACACTGAACAGATATTGATATTATTGTTTAAAAATGAATAGATTGTGGATAATGTTTCTATCACTTGCAGTTTATTGTTTTGTTGAAAAAAAAATTGTTATTTTAATAATGACATTATAACAATGAACATTATTTTGATTTTGATTGCCAATATTTTAATAATTCCTCCTACAGTGTACTTTTAATATTTAGAAAAAAAAGTTACTTAACTGTACCTACAGTTAATAAATTATTTTTCTAAATATTAAAAATTTGTAGTTTAAGTGTTTAAGTTTGTTGAAAATTCTGTCTCTTTCTGAAGAAAACAGTTAATCACATCGATGATAAAATTAATCTTCTTAATTTAGTTTCCAGAGAATAGCATTTTTTTTTTATTTTTATTTTTTTTAAAGTAAGTAAATAAATATGTTTGGAAAGTTTCATTTTTACATGATTAATACATAATAAAATAATCATAATAAAAAAATAATAATAAAGGTAAATAATAATAAAAATAATAAATAAAAATATAATAAATAATAATAATAATAATAATAATAATAATAATAATAAATAATAATAATAATAATAATAATAATAATAATAATAAATAATAATAATAATAATAATAATAATAATAATAGTAATAATAATAATAATATAATAATGATCAAAAGATGTTATTGTAAGTATAAATAATAATAATAATAATAATAATAATAATAATAATAATAATAATAATAATAATAATAATAATAATAATAATAATAATAATAATAATAATAATAATAATAATAATAATAATAATAATAATAATACATTTAATGATCAAAAGATGTTATTGTAAATATTAAATACAGCAAAACGTTTCCACAATTCCCACAATA
The DNA here is from genome assembly GCA_009176605.1 of Armadillidium nasatum. Classification (NCBI taxonomy): domain Eukaryota; kingdom Metazoa; phylum Arthropoda; class Malacostraca; order Isopoda; family Armadillidiidae; genus Armadillidium; species Armadillidium nasatum. The sequence continues at coordinate 44,440 of SEYY01024915.1, forward strand.
AAATGCGTTAGGAATGGGTGGGGGAAGGGTCCCCATGGCAGGTGACAGCAGGTGTGGCATCCCTTCTTTACAGACGGGTCGCCATCAATTAATTGAAAACAAGCGTTAAGGAAATTTTTCATCTCTCTTTATGTAATAATAATTAATTATATTTTTATTTTTTTTATTTTTTTTTTCGATTTTTTTTTAAATTTAATATTCTTATAATTTTTTTTTCATTATTTTAAGATAAACTTTCTTGTTTATGTTTCTTTATTATTTACAACTGTAGTTTTTTATTTATTTATTTATTTATTTTTTTTAAATGTTCATTTATTTTAAATCCTCTCTCTCCGCCTTTTATTCATTCTTTTTATATATATATTTTTATAAAAATAAAAAATATATATATATAATATATATATATATATATATATATATATATATATATATATATATATATATATATATATATATATATATATATATATATATATATATATATATATATATATATATATAGAGAGAGAGAGAGAGAGAGAGAGAGAGAGAAGAGAGAGAGAGAGAGATAAAGAAATAAAACTTATCATTGCACGAGTATTTTATATATAAAACTCAACAAATAAAATATCGTCATGGTTACTTCCATCTAATCATCCCATTTCAATTTAAACTCAGAGTTCAAGCCTCAACCCTTTATTATCATTAATTAATAAAAAAAAAATTTAATACATTTCTATCCGAACGTTGACCACCACCCCACCACCACTCAAGCATATCAACTCATCTCTAATCCCAGGGACATTATAACGAGTGAATCTCTATCTCTATCATCCCCAAGCTCATTAAACCGATTCTCCACTACAGATTGTCCGAAACTCCATTATGGGTGACCAGGTGTGATAGCTTTAATTAATATACCTTTTTTTAATACACACACACACATGCGAGCAGGTATATTTGCAGGAAATAATGAAGGCTTTAGAGATGTCAGTTATCAATAAAAGCGTAAAATTTAAACAATGGGAGATGAGCTATTTATAAGACTATTCTATTCAGAACGTGTCAACCTATAATTTGTATATATATATATATATATATATATAATATATATATATATATATATATATATATATATATATATATATTATATATATATATATATATATATATATATATATATATATATATATATATATATATATATATATATATATATATCTATATATATATATATTATATATATTACATTGCTCACGAGCCTAGCCCTTTTCTAAGATGAGGCAGAAATATAAAATAAAAGAAAACCCACTAACGAAAATCTCTCCGGTGAGCACAGACGGAGGACTTAAAGAGAGGGAAATTAAAGGCAGCAGGAAAAACGGATGATGGCAGAGAGTTTCAAGGAACAGAAGTGGCTGGAAAGAAAGATGCACCACAACGGACGAGCCTGGGGTTTACCATATTCACACAAAATTTAAAGATAAGCATAAGATGTTATTGCAAGTAGTAAGTGCTGCTAGGGCAACGCAATGGTGGTGGAATGCGATAGGTCATATCCCTCGAGCAACTGCCGTTGTATTATCTATAGAAAAGAGAGAGTAAACCAACGTCATGTCGTAGAGACAGGGGTTCAAGTGAGTTTGAAAGTAGAGGACAGCTTATTAATCTTTTAGCTTTAGACTCAACCCTATCCGAAAGAAAGGAGGAACCAGAGCCCTCTCCTCCGAATGGGAGAACAGTACTCCATACAAGAGCGGATAAGACAGTTATATAATTGAAGTAACTGCTCAGAAGAAAAAAATTCCTGCAATTTAGCGCGCCTTAGCAACTATTGTGATATGAGGTTCTCAAGAAAATTTATTGTTTATGTTTAGACCAAGAATGTTAATATTGTTTACATGTAAGACGGGAGAGCCGTTGAAGGAGATAGGAAAGTTGGGAGATGTTTTTGAGAGGGTATGTGTGAAGAAGTTGAGTTTTTAATGAATTGGATTTTACAAGGTTGAAGTGAACCCACTGGGAAATCCCGTCTACATTGTCAAGAATGGAGTCAGAAAGTTGAAGAAGAGAAGCAACTCTAGTGGCAACAGAGCGATCAGATTTGAAATGAGTAGAAGCATGAAGAGTTGAATCGTCGGCATAAGAGTGAACAGAGTTAGAAGTGGAGCTGAGAAGATCGTTAATGAAAAGTAAGATTAAAACTGGAGATAGAACAGAGCTCTTAGGAATATCACAATTGACAGAAAAGGAGGAAGAGGTTGCTCTATTAACAAGTGTCGATCTGGAACGATCTGAGAGAAGACTAGACATAAGTAAGCAAAGAGAAAAATATTCTGGTGCAGAAAAAAATAACACCGTCATGAAAACCCATCAATGAAAGAAGATTAACTGATTCTTTTAGATGCACGAAAGGTCGATATGTCCTGACGATCTGTACCTTACAGAGAAGGTGCAGGAAAGAATGAATGAAAGACAAAGGAAGACGAGTCACACAGGCTTAGATTTCCTCAAAAGAGGAGTTTTACGTCTCAATATTCAGATGTATTGTTAAATTGAAATAGAAATAATGTGTAAGGAGAATTAATGCTTCTTTATTACGAACAGAAGGAGAAGAAAGTCAGAAAAAAGATGGTGAGTGCATTCGTTGATAATCCTTGCATGTTGCTTCTCAGTACAGAATTGTGCTATGTTAAATAAATAGTCTATTCAATACCTAAAAAGTGTTCTTCGTACAGGATCGAACTATAGTTTTGAATTTGAGAAAGATCGGTAGTTAAATGTTCCAAGGTTACCCTTCTAACATCAATTAACTACATGAATTCCTGTGGTTCTTCTTTAAAAATGAAAAGAATGGTAAAGAGTGGAACCATTAACATAAGAATGAATATAGGTGATGAAAATGTTTTCAATAGAAAAAATATTGAAAATATTTGGAGATAGGACAGAACCCTGGAGAACACCACTACTGATGGATTTTAAAGGCGAATAGCGACAGCTGTTTTGGAATGAAACAAAGCAAAATCAGAATGAAGAGGTGCCTGGAGAAAGCTATAGAATACCGAAAGAAATAACTTTAGAA
>SEYY01024915.1:52500-67500 GCA_009176605.1 Armadillidium nasatum
CGCCACCCCAGTTGCTTGCTCTGTATAGGGGTGTTGATCGCCCCCGTATGGAGTACGCTTCGCACATCTGGGGTGGTTCCACACACACGGCTCTCCTAGAGAAGGTGGAGTCTAGGGCATTTCGTCTCATCAACTCTCCTGCTCTTACTAACTCTCTCCAATCTCTTTCTGCCCGTCGAATTGTTGCGTCACTCTCTCTTTACTATCGCTATTACAACGGACACTGCTCTTTCTACACAGTCTCATCCTTTCTCTGTCCAGCTCTCCGACCCCAGACTTAACCGCTTTGCTCAATCTTACATATACTCTACACTCTAAAAACATGATCTTTCAATGGGCGTTCATTTGAACGAACTTTGAGAGCACACCTGGTAAATGAACGCACATTAAAAATACTGTTTAGACTTAGATTTCGTTTGATAGGAAAAATTAATAAGATGCGCTAATTTTGAACGTACCTTGTACGATAATTGAACACTCATGCTTTCATTGTGTGTTCATTTTTGAATGAAAAAACCAGTAGTTTTTTGCGTTCATTTTGATGGCACATTGACCATTTATTTTTTAGAGTGTACTGGTAAGGTCTGGAACACACTCCCTTCATCTGTTTTCCCAATTTCCTTTGACTTGCATATTTTCAAACGCTGTGTATCTGGACACGTCGGCCTCCATCGACCATGATTATAGATCCTTCCCAACTCCGGTGGAATTTGGTAGGCCTCTGGCCTTTGCCTACCGGAGGAGATTAAATATATATATATATATATATATATATATATATATATATATATATATATATATATATATATATATATATATATATATATATATATATATATATATATATATATATATATATATATATATATATATATATATAAATAGAGAGAGAGAGAGAGAGATGGATAGAGGTAAGGTTTGATTGACGAATAGATAGAGATATGGGTTGATTAATAAGAGATAGATAGATATATAGGTAATTAGATAGATAGATAGAGATATGGACTGATTGAGAGATAGATAGATATATAAACTTTAATTCTCTATTTCCTAAGCAAAAATTCGAAAGACAATAAAAATATATAAAAACAATAAAAATCAAAAACAATATAAATAGATAAATTAATTGATAATATATAAATAATTTATCTGAGAGAATGAATGCTCCTTTAATATGTAAGAAACGAGAATCCTAATCAAACCATCAAAATTATTTTTGAAAAGATTCGAGACCTCATGTTAGTCCTGATTAAATATCCGAGACTCCATGATGTAGGTTTGATTAAGCATCCGAGATCTCATGTTATTGACAGTCCTGATTAAACATCCGAGATCCCATAATATAGGTTTGATTAAACATCCCAAACTCCATGATAGATAGGCCTGATTAAACATCAGAGACCCCATACTATAGGTTTGATTATACATCTGAAACTCAATGATAGATAAACCTGATTAAACTTCCAAGACCCCATAATAATGGTTTGATTAAACATCCGAGTCTCGCATGAAATATAGGACAGATTAAACATCAGAGACCCATGATAGGTACCTGATTAAGCATCTCAGACCCCATGATATAGGTTTGATTAAACATCCGAGATCTCATGATAGTTAGGCCTGATTAAACATCCGAGACCCCATAATATAGGTTTGATTAAACCTAAGAGATCCCATGATAATAAAGGTTTGATTAAACTTTCGAAACTCCATGATCGATAGGCCTGATTAAAAATCTGAAAATCCGAGACCCCATAATATAGGTTTGATTAAACATCCGATACACCATGATAGATAGGTCTGATTAAACATCCAAGGCCCCATAATATAGGTTTGATTAACATCATCCCATGAAACTACATGATAGATAGGTCTGATTAAACATCCAAGACCCCATAATATAGGTTTGATTAAACATCCGAAACTACATGATAGATAGGTCTGATTAAACATCCAAGACCCCATAATATAGGTTTGATTAAACATCAGAGATCCCATGATAAATAGGCAAGATTAAACATCTGAGACCTCATGAAAGGTCTTTTTTTAAAATTATTTTAATATCTCTGTAACTATATATAGACTTCCTCTGAAGAATACAAATTTATTCTTATTCAGAAACTTGCAGAAATTAAAGAGAAACCTAAAAGCAATACGTTTATATATCCTAAGATAAATTACCAAATGTCTTAATTAACATAAGACCACCAGTTTGGATGCATATTTCATGGTTACTCGTTCTATTCGATAATACTTTTTTAATAGTTTTATTATAATCTATTCTAAACTGATTTAGAATTTGGCTCCTATTCCCTAAATTCGTCTACAAATCTGCTCCAATGAAACTTGTCTTCGAATCTGTTCCATGAAATTGTCTTCAAATCTGCTCCATGAAATTGTATGCAAAATATTTAAGAAAAGTATGGCAAAATCTCCGAAAAGTTAATAAAAATTAATCTCTTGCCCTCTTTATATCTGATTTCTCTTTTAAATGCTTATATTATATTATATATATATATATATATATATATATATATATATATATATATATATATATATATATATATATATATATATATATATATATATATATATATATATATATATATATATATATATATATATATATATATATAAAGTGGATAAAGCGGAGGAACTTCAGTTGACAAAGCGGAGAATTTCCACGCTTTAGGACGGGTAAGTTCGAGTCTCGGTAAAACGAAGACTCCGATCGCTCCGCCCACTAACCAAGATCGGACACAAAAAATCGCCGCTCGTAGGAGGTCTTCTGTAATTAATTACAGTTTACGGCAAAAGTGTATTAATACACTGATCTCAATACCCACACATCACTACAAACACAGCCAACATATACAAATACAACCTATAATTACATACAAACACTATCCTCTAACTGCCACTTGTACAGTAGGTCTTCAAAGTATAGAATCTCACTACGTCCACGGATAGCTGAGTGATCTAGATCTGTAAGACTGTGGCAAGGGTTACTATCACCCCAGATAACTGTACATCATATCACCAGCATTAGGTGACCCCACTGGTCGGGAAAACACAAATAACTCTCCTTCTCCCGATTGTCCTCACTACGGTGAGAGGTTAAAGTGGTTAGAAAGTCTAAAGTCTAAGTCTATATATATATATATATATATATATATATATATATATATATATATATATATATATATATATATATATATATATATATATATATATATATATATATATATATATATATATATATATATATATATAAAAGCAAGATGCTTCGTTTCGTTAATATTTTTCTTTGTACCATTTGATAATACAAATTTTATCTCGTCGTTTTTCATTTTGTATCTTCGCACCGGTGCGCAGTGGTTCTTGAATTTATCGAGCAGTATTACGCCTTCCTACATAGGAGGGTCTATATATTTTGCCTTGTAGATACTCCTTTTTTACACACCACAACACTATCACACAACCAAAAACTCTTTTACATAAGGAAATAAAATGGCACAAAATTTTTTTTATCTTCGGAGAAAACAAGAGAGGGGGAAGAGTGTTTCCAGTAATAGTCCCTTATCCACCTCACTCCGAATCATCATCTGTGAGCTTACTTGATCTTTCTTAATCTCCAGTCTTTCTCTTCACACTAGCTGTTAATTAAACTCTTTCCTAATCTAGATTAATCTGATCACCTTCTCCTCTCTATTTCATGTTCATCCTCTTCAAGTCTTCCACACGGTCCCGACCTTAGGCGGAGGAAACGTTTTAGCACTTCGGTGCTACCAATGAACTTAATTTGTGGTAGTACTTCTTTGATTTAATGAATACTGTTTCTGTAGGAAGAGTCTCTCGAAATGTGCAGATGGCGTAACTGTAGCTTCTCCGATCGACTTTTGGGCCGATAACTTCATTACTCTTTCTATTTTGAAAGACTAACCACCCAACAGCAGACAACTGAAGCTAGGAGGGCAACTTTGGAGCAACTGACTTCCGAACTTTCTCTTATTTTTAAATGGGGCAGATATTACAGTTCCTTCATCTATCTACTCATCATAATCTTCCGCACAACTTCGAAAACATGCACTTCAAACCTTTCATTGTTCTCATTATTCTTGGTGCTTCCTTTCTTCTTTTATTTGGTGATCTTTCTTGGAAAAATCACATTACCTCTCTTTCTAAACAAGCTTCTTTAAGAGGTTGGGTGTTGTGAGGCACTTTCGGAACTTCTTCTTACAACCCCAGTTGCTGGTTCTGTTTAGGGAAATCAATCCCCCTTGAATGGAGTATGCATCACATATCTGGGGTGCTTCTACACACGCTACACTCTTCTTGATAAGTTTGACTCAAGGTTTTTTTTCAGCTTGTCAATTCTCCCGCTCTTTCTTTAACTCTCTAAAATCTCTTTCTAGCAGTCGAATTGTTGCATCATTCTCCTTTATACAATTGCTTTCTGAACTCTCCTGTCGTATAAATTAAACCTTGAGGAGAGTTCGTGCCACTCGCATTTATAAATTAATTAAACCTTGAAGAGAATTCGGGTCACTCGCATTTTTGTACATCTTGTCCTTTCTGTTCAACTCTCTAACCCCAGGATTAACTACTATGTTCAATCGTACGTATATACTCCATTGGTAAATTTTGGAACACGCTCCCTTATCTATTTTTTTTCCACTTCGATTGGCACACTTTCAAACGTCTTTTCAGCTCGAAAGATGTAATTATTCTGTATTGGGAATATGAAGTGTTAGGGTGGCCTGATGTATTCCACTGCCTTCCAGTGTCAAATGATTTGTCTCTTTTAAGCCTCACTTACACAGGTGCTATTTTCCTCTTTCTTTCGACCACACAGAGAAGTATCAATAGTCTTGTCCAGTGACTCTCTATCTTGTTCAAACACCACACTATTATTTACACAATCGCACATTATTTTAACAGATTTTGGAAAATATGTTGAAAATAAATTAAAACGAGGGTTAGAATTTTTTTTAGATAGCATCTAGGGGAATGATGAAATTCTTTGGTTCAAGGTCCTCTCTCTTAATCGATTTCTTCAACATTCACCGTCTATCCCAATTTCAACTTTGCTGAACATTGCATCTCTTCTTCGAGAGAGACCTCACCTTTTGCTTCTTAACTAAAGCACAGGTGTTAATTTGGAGGAGAGAGAAGAGAGAGAGAGAGAGAGAGAGAGAGAGAGAGAGAGAGAGAGAGAGAGAGAGAGAGAGAGAGAGAGAGAGAGAGAGGAAGAAAAGGACAGTGAGAGTGGAAAAAATAGATGGATAAATAGATAGATAGATAAAGACAATAATTTTATATCAAAGCCGAATATGACGCATATGTGTGCAGTGATGTTATGAGCTTGTACGACTTCTCTTAAAACACTTTCTTTTCCATTCCCTGTCCAGCTTTCTGACCCCATCCTCTTTAAATACTGTTCATTTTTTTTTAATTCCACCGTAAAGTCTTCAACACTTCTCCATCTATTTCCAATCTTTTCTTTGACTTGCATACTTTCAAACGACGCGTATCAGGATATGTCAGCACTTGATCTAATTTCGGTTTGCATGTTTCTGTGGATGTTTCCATCAATTTTGATGCAAATCTTTTAGGTCTTCAGCCTTTATATCCACCAGAGGATATATATATATATATATATATATATATATATATATATATATATATATATATATATATATATATATATATATATATATATATATATATATATATATATATATATATATATATATATCATAAATGTATGCTTATACATAATGCACTCACACATACGTACATATTTACATACACACATAGAGAATATAGAGAGCGTCATATTCACACATACTTATTATATATGTGTTTAACAAACAAAAATTCATTACGGTCTCTATTTGCTCAGTTGTAAAAAGATTTTTTTTCCTTTTCCCCTCACGAGGCTTTTCCTCACTTTTTCGATCATCTCTTCCCCTCTATTTGGCATGTTGAACTTGGGTTATTCTTTGATTTCTTTTGAAGGAGGAGGCATCCAGTGCCTATGTCAATAGTGCCGCTTCCGCCCTGGCGGCTCTTTTCGTTTCATGTGGAAGCCATTCCAGGCGTAACCCATTTCACATGCACGGAACTGAAAAATAGTAATAATAATCGTAGCAATGGTTATCGATAATATATATATATATATATATATATATATATATATATATATATATATATATATATATATATATATATATATATATATATATATATATATATATATATATATATATATATATATATATATATATATATATATATATATATATTGCCGGAGGATGAGCGAAAAAAATTTTTTTTTCTCTAAAATAAAGTGATTTAATTCTGCGGATCCTGATTATTTTAAAAATGATGGATCCGGAGTCATTGCCAGAGTCGCCAAAGCAATTTCCGGCTCCGCAGCAGGTAACTATATTTCCATGTTCCCGGTCCAATTTTACACCCTTTATTAAATACATTGTTAAGAAGGTTTTTCCTTTATCTGAATGAAAAAAAATTCTTTTAAGCGAACGAAGAACCAATATTTTGCAAATGCGTTGCCAGGGCTTTGCCAGAGCTCCTGTATGTATGTCTGTATGTCTGTGGGAGATTAAAAATATATCTTGAATTATTTTAAATTTTGAAGAGAAATAGTATGCCCCATTTGTTATAAAATTTTATGGGGGACTTTATGCTGCGATATTTAGTGGAGCCGCATATTCGGGATGTTGCAATCTTACTTCCACCTAAGTTTCATTCCTAGAGTCACTGATCAGCTTTAAAAATATAAAATACCCAGAACATACTTATTCCTATATAAGTGATTAATTTCTGTATAGTCATATTTCTTTCTCTGATTCCTTTCCGATCGTTCTTTATACTGAAGAGTCGAGTTAATAAAAAAAGGATTTTGAAATTCTTCAACTTTTAGGCTTCCTATATTGTTTTGTTTTGCCTTTCTAAAGTTGGTGTTTCTTGATCTGTGCCTCCTTCACAAACATTAATCTTCACATCTCTCTCTCTCAACATCTTCAGATATTTTATACAGAACATCCTCCCTTATATTTGACGCTTTATTTAAAAGATTACATTATACAACTCTTATTCCTTCTCTAATACGAAATTTTTAAACCAACTCTTCTGAACGTTCTATTATAATCTTCAGATTTTCGAACCATCCGTCTCACACACAAGTGATCAAAATTCGTTATATATATATATATATATATATATATATATATATATATATATATATATATATATATATATATATATATATATATATATATATATATATATATATATATATATAGTGTGTGTGTGTGTGTGTGTGTGTGTGTGTGTATAAAGAGCGAAAGTTAAAATAAATTCCTTCCAAAGCTAGGGTTATCCCTATCAATGTATATACATTTCTGATTATTATTAAAAAAAGAAAAAAAAATTCAACTCCTGGAAGAACTAGTCTATAGAACAGACTTTCCTATAACTTGCCTCCCTCGGATTTTTTCTCTTTCCTTCGTTAGTATATGAGAAGAGAAAACACACGTGAAGAAGACTCGAAAAGAAGAAGAAGAAGAAGAAGAAGAAGAAGAAGAAAGGCATAGGAAGATAAAGAAGAGGAATAAGGAGTAGAAAGAGCTGAAAACTTGTTATGCTAATATCATTGTTTCAAAATCATAGACTTCGTCACTTTTCCAGATAGAGGGAAAGACGGGAGTGGGGATCTCTCTCTCTCTCTCTCTCTCTCTCTCTCTCTCTCTCTCTCTCTCTCTCTCTCTCTCTCTCTCTCTCTCTCTCTCTCTTGTAACTTTTTCGAAAAAGGCGTCACTTTAAGTGATTTTGTGAAGAGACGAAGAGGGAGATACGACAAAAATGATGATCATCGAAATAATATCAAATATTAATATCAAGAATTCTATCTTTTTCTTCATTATTATTATTATTATTATTATTATTATTATTATTATTATTATTATTATTATTATTATTATTATTATTATATCAACACCTTTGTTCATAGTTTACTTCTATTATTCTCCTCTTTCTTTATCATCTTTTTTTTTTTTCTTCTTTTGCTTCCACTTTCATAATATTTATTTAAAAAAAAAAAAATAAAAAAAAAAAAATTATACATCTAAATGAATGCATTTAAATTTGCTTATTTTCTTACTAGCACAAATTTGGCGAACGTTTCCTCCCCTTTTCGAAAGAGGTTTTTTTTTTTTTTTTTTTTTTTTTTTTTTTTTTTCAAAAAGTTCGAAATTTTTGGCAATGTCGATTGAAGATAATTGATAAAACTAAATTGACTTAGTAGAACTTCTATATACATATAAAGTGCATATATATATATATATATATATATATATATATATATATATATATATATATATATATATATATATATATATATATATATATATATATATATATATATATATATATATATATATATATATATATATATATATATATATTTATCTTATAAGACTTCGATCAAATAATGTAATATTACAAAAAAAACGTTAAAAAATGCTATAAAAAGTGCTAAAAATGCTAAAAGAATAAAGTAAATTAAAAGGCTCTTAATAAGCGAATTACTTCTTAGACTCGACGCTTCATTTAATAAAATTGATCAATTTTTTTCATTGTGCAAAAAAAAAAAAAAAAAAAAGAAAAAAGAAAAAAGTTGAAGATCAATCGGAATTGAATATTGAAGAATATTTTTAAAAGGTCTTGCAATTGATAGGCTTATCAGAGTCAATTTTTACTTCATTTTTTCTTCTTTTTTTAGTCTCTCTCTCTCTCTCTCTCTCTCTCTCTCTCTCTCTCTCTCTCTCTCTCTCTCTCTCTCTCCTTACTATCCTTATTCAGTATCTTTAATCTTTCTATTTTTTTTTTAACACTCTCTCTTTACTATATAATTTCTACTTTTATTTTCAAACACTTTATTTATTACTGATTGCTATATATATATTTATTTGTTTCTCTCTCTCTCCACTTTTCACCATTCCACTTATTCTTATTTGTATGTTATCAATTACCTTGCCAGTATTTATTCCTTCCCTCGCTTTTATACTCTTTTTGTGTCTGTCTGTCTCAATTTCACATACTTAAAATCACTTGGCTAATCATTTTTGCGTCTGTATAAGGAACCCCTTTACGTGTAGACAATTCTGAGAAAATTTCACTACACACACACATACATACATACACACACACACACACACACACACACACACACACACACACACACACACACACACACACCTTTCTAATTTTGGAAAAGCGAGAACAAAGATTGACAATTTTTAAAAAGATGATATCGCATCCTTCGATGGCACTTCATGTAAGGCAATTAGAACGTTCTTTAGGAGACCTTCTTCGGATACCAAAAAGTAGAAGGCTTATTTTCAATCAGTGAACTGAGGAGGGAGGTGGGAGAGGGGTTGTATCCAGGATCCTATAAAATATTAAGAGGGAAAATATAAGGATATAAAGATCGTATATAGAAGATATTTTGCCCTGCCTTTAATAATTAGCGAAGAATTGGTTTCGATGGAGAAAGTGTAAACGAGGAGAGAGAGAGAGAGAGTAATTAGAGAAGGGTAGAGTAAGAGATATAGAGTATAAGTAGAGAAGGGAGGAGAGAGAGATGAAGAACCGAGGTGAAGCAAAGGAGAGAGAGAGAGAGAGAGAGAGAGAGAGAGAGAGAGAGAGAGTAAATAGAGAAGGGTAAAGTAAGAGATATAGAGAATAAGTAGAGAAGAGAGAGAGAGAGAGGAGAGGAGAGAGAGAGAGAGAGATGAAGAACCGAGGTGAAGCAAAGGAGTCTCCAGGTTCGTCAGGAATAATTGAATTGTGTCTCAAGTATTTCCTTGAAGATGAAGGAAGGCTAATGGAATGAAATTTCTGTTGTCTTTCACTCCATGGCTTGAAACTGAGGTAAACAGTGTCGAGATTTATTAATAATTTCACTATATAACGTATAATAAGCGATGTCAACAACTTCCCGAACATGCGCTCCATTGCCGGTACAGGATTACCTTAATATATATATATATATAATATATATATATATATATATATATATATATATATATATATATATATATATATATATATATATATATATATATATATATATATATATAATATGAAGTCCTATAATAAAAGATTAGACTTCTGCATGACGTCGATACCGGAAAAGGAAAATTAAAAACAAAAAATGGAATGCCTTCCCAGATTAAAGGTCGATATTCCGAAGTATTGTCTCATTATATAAATGTGTTAACTCTTAGGTATAAATAATAATGGAATGATAAGTAAGGGAATTTCAATATTAAAAAGATGACTTCGCAATTTTGAAACCTCACGAAGGGGCTTTTCAGATGTTTCTATTGGGCATGTGATGGAATGAACACGGAAAAAATCTTCTAGGGTCAAAGTGTTTGAACGAGAAAGGAAAAAATTGGTTTGATAGACGAGTCACTCGGGTTTTCATCAAAGGAGGAGTTATGGGAAAATTTACTAGAACTGCATTCATAGTATAGTATAAGAAAAACTGGTACAACAGTTCGGAGGCAGGAGATTAAAGAGATTAAATAAAAAAAATGAGAAGTCTAAAAGCTTTGAAATCCACCATTTTAAAAAGAGCAGAGAAGAGAACTCCTTAAACAATGTATAACTTATCCACTTTCCCTGATAGGTTCAAAATATTTTTAGATGGTGTAAGCGTATGTTGAAATATGAAAAGGGGGTAAGGGAGTCGGAAGATAACCTAAAAAGCGCCATGAATGATGGCTAAAAAAATGTGTCCAGCAATTCACCAGCAAAAGCCTATAACATTCCAGTTACTGAAAAAATGTTCTAAATTTGATAAAAAATCCAATATTGGGGATTAAAACTAAAGCACCGAAGCTTTGCTTCAGGTTCGGTATGCCGATTAATTCGGCAAATTGCCGAAGCTTCGACCGAAGATGAATCTGTTTGAATAATCGGCCAAAGTCGATTAATTAGCAGGCATTTTGAATGTCCTAATTGATGCTGCTTATTCTTAAAATAGATACTTTGAACTTATAACAAATTTTGAGTATTTTGGATGCAAACGAAATGAATTTTGTAATAATGCGTTGACTGAAATTTTTTAAAAAAGGTCAAGAAATGAAGTAATAACTAATAAGTAAATGAAAAGTTGTTAAACTATTAATTGACAATCTTTGCAATGCAATTGTTTTCCATTGTAAAAAATACTTTCCATAATTGCAGTGGACAAATTCTAATTCATCACCTCCTTCAGGATTTAATCTGCTTCTGGTTGCATCATATATATATTTCCTGTTGTACTGAGAAGACGAGAACTCACTTCTGAAGAGGGTTGAGCACTTATGTATTTTTTTTGGACAAAGAGGACAACCCAATAACTGATTTTAGTTCCTTTGAGATAGTTTATTGGTAACCTGCCCACCATTTATTTTTTGGGAGCTTCTGGTAGACTTAAATATGAATTTTATAGTGAATCATTCCACATTTAGTTATTTACCCTTTTAATGAGGATGACTGCTTATTTAGCTCTATTACACGAGAGAACCAGAATCACTATATAAATGTGTCAAAATATTCTGGATTTGGGTAGGTCATGGTCATCTGACATCAAAACTTTTTGAAATCGACTGACAATTGGCTAAAAAATCGAAAATTCGGAAAGTAGAGATTTTTAAGAATAATTTTGAGTTTTCTTTTTTCTTTTTTTTAAATTACAATGATATATTTCAATTACACATAAAAAAAATTCTCTACCTCTAGCTGTCTTCTTCCGAAGTTATCTTACTGACGTAGAATTTGAGTGATATATTTAGGGTGAGTTGGGAAGAACGCATCAAACTCTGGTATTGTATCCAACACTTAAATGTATGACTAAAAAACCCAAAAGTTGCATTTTTATTTTCATTTCTTTTCGAATTACAACGTTCTAAAGGTTTTAGGTTTAAACAACTAATCAAGTAGAATAGCGTATGGTAAACAACATTAAAAATTATCATTTGTCAGCTAATTACCTGTCAGTTGTGAATTATTTTGTGTGACAACAGTGAAAATGGGAAAAACAATGACACACATCTTTTCAAATCTAGAATATGCGAATATGATATTTGTTTATGTTCTTTGCAACAGGAATGCTACAGCTTCGATTGAAGAGTATCGTCAACGGTTTCCGCGTCGTAGAATTCCAGATAAATAAAAACTTTCAATACATCCTGATAAACCGGAGCGTACATCACATCTGAACAGGACAATAGACAAAATATAAATAAAGTATAAGGGATTCTGGATTTAGTAGAACAGGGCTCAACGAATAGTTTTCACGAAGAATTGCCGCTCAACTTGAAATTCCTCAAACAAAAGTGATTGCCCATTACACGAACAGGGCATATATCAATTCCATCTACAACCAGGAGACTATGCTAGACTCATTGAATTTTGTCAATGGACTATATCTAATCGTCATTTGGTTCATTATATACATTATTCACTCGTAACGGCTTCGAAAATACCTTCAACTCTCATCGATGATCTGACAAAAACACCCACTAAATAGTCGAAACAAATTTTCAGCATCGTTTTTCAGTTAACGTTTGGTGCAGGATTGTCGATCTTCATTTAATTGGTATTTCATTATTGAGAATCGTCTAATAGGAGTACGTTATTTGGAATTTTTTGCATAATGAGTTACAAGGTCTATTAGAAGATGTTCTTTTAAACATAAGAAATACTATGTACTATCAGCAAGATGAAGCTCCTCCACATTTTACACGCTAGGTCACTCAATATTTAAATGGAACTTTTCCAGAAAGATGAATTGGTCGTGTGGGCCTACTAGTTCGCCTCCAAAGCATCCGGACTTCACACCATTGGATTTTGGTTAATGGGGCTGGTTGAAAAGTGAAGTATACAAAAGAGTAGAAAACAAATAGTTCATTAATTCACCGTATTTGGAATGCTGCAACTGAAATTAAAATCTCTTGCTACGAGAGTAACAAATGCTATTTGCAGACGAGCAAAAAAAATGCATAAAGGTTCATCCATGGTGGCACCTTTGAAATTTTTAGTAAAATAAATGCACTTTTCAAATATATATATATATATATATATATATATATATATATATATATATATATATATATATATATATATATATATATATATATATATATATATATATATATATATATATATATATATATATATATATATATATATATATATATATATATAGGTCAATAATTAAGGTCTGCTAACTCTCTCGCAGATCAAATACATTAACTCTGATATAATATATATATATATATATATATATATATATATATATATATATATATATATATATATATATATATATATATATATATATATATATATATATATATATATATATATATATATATATATATATATATATATATATATATATATATATATATATATATATATATATATATATATATATATGGTGAACGAAATGCATCGACAAGAGAGGAAAGGAACGATATATTACGGAATTAGAGTATGTCCTCATTGCTTATTCTTTTGGTAGTTTTCCACTTACTCGAACAGGCACGACGGAAGAGGGAAACGACCTCCGACGACTGCGACGGTCGCTACTGTCGCGACGACGGATTCCGACTGTCATCGTCCGTAATTTTCGTGTAGGCCTATAACGTCCGTGTCTTGTTTCACGGATTCACGGATAGAATATCTTTTCCATTTAAAATTGTATTATGCTAATAGTATTCGAATACGCTGTATTATTATACTTGTAACAAAGGAAGATTTTTTTTTCGTACTTACGTGTATATATATATATATATATATATATATATATATATATATATATATATATATATATATATATATATATATATATATATATATATATATATATATATATATATATATATATATATATAATTGGGCAAAGAAAACAGGGTTGTTTTTTCAATGCCTCAAAAACTCAATTCCTCCATCTCTCCACTCGACACAATCTTCCACACAACTATGATATCTTCTTCGAAAACACACAACTCAAACTTTCACCTGTTCTTAATATTCTTGGTGTTTCTTTTTCTCGTGATCTTTCTTGGAAAGATCACATTACTTCCCTTTCTAAACAAGCTTCTAAGAGGTTGGGTGTTCTGGGGTGCCTTCAGAATTACTTCACGCCACCCCAGTTGCTTGCTCTTTATAGGGGTGTTGTTCACCCCTGTACGGAGTATGCTTCGCACATCTGGGGTGGTTCCACTCATACAGCTCTCCTTGAGAAGGTGAAGTCTAGGGCTTTTCATTTCATCAACTCTCCTGCTCTTACTAACTCTCTCCAATCTCTTTCTGCCCATCGAATTGTTGCGTCACTCTCTCTTTACTATCGCTATTACAACGGACACTGCTCTTCTGAACCCTCTCGTCGCATACCTCATCCATTTAGAAGAGCCAATGAGACACGCCTTTCTACACAGCCTCATCTTTTCTTTGTCCAACTCTCAGACCTCAAACTTAACCGCTATGCTCAATCTTACATATACTCTACTGATAAAGTCCGGAACACACTCCCTTTATCTGTTATCCCAACTTCCTTTGACTTGCATACTTTCAAACGCCGTGTATCTGGACATGTTGGCCTCCTTCGATCAGGGTAGGATTTTTCCAACTCCGGTGGAATTTGGTAGGCCTCCGGCCTGTACCCACCGGTGGAGGGTATATATATATATATATATATATATATATATATATATATATATATATTATATATATATATATATATATATATATATATATATATATATATATATAGAGAGAGAGAGAGAGAGAGAGAGAGAGAGAGAGAGAGAGGGCTCCACTCATGCAACTCTCCTGCAAAAGGTGAAGTTTTTCGTCTTATCATCTCTTTTGCACTCCCTAACTCTCTTCAATCTCTTTCTGTCCGACAAATTG
>SEYY01024916.1:0-7500 GCA_009176605.1 Armadillidium nasatum
AAATATTAGACAAATTAACACCTTAACATTAACAAATGTCAAAACTAAAAAGTATCATTATTTCTTTATTTCAGGAATACAAATTTTTTTTACCGAATAAGTCTAGTGAGGAATCTGGATTTTATTGATTTTAACCAATCGCCAACGGTGATGAGTGAACCGAAGATGTGGCAAGAAAAAGAAGAAAAAAAGATTGATTATGATAGATATGTAATCATTTACACTGTTAATTTAAACCTAGTTCCTAAAATTGAAAATCATTATCTAACGACACTGGTGAATGCGATGATTACGGAAATTAAAATGTATACTTTTATAATCGATCACAGATGTTCAGTAATTGCAAGACCAAAAATAAACGATGGTGAATGGGCTGCTTCCGATGCAACAATCTCAAGAATTAATAAAGTCTTCGATTTGATTTTCAAGAAAGTATGAGTGAGGTTTGCTCATATAGGAAATTTGTCTCCATACAAGAACGAACTTTTTCTTTATTAAAATATAAATAATTATATATTATTAGTAATAATATAATTAATATATAATATATATTATATATATATATATATATATATATATATATATATATATATTATATATATATATATATATTATATATATATATATATAATATATATATATATATATATATATATATATATATATATTATATATATATATATATAGTAATATATATATATATAATTATATATAATATACTTTTCAAACTTACATTGATAATTTTAATTAACTTGTATAAAGTCAATTTTATTTTTATAATATATATAATAAAATATCGTATCGATGTATAAAATCGAGGCATCTCTGATATTTTTAGTTCCAGAATTAATACTAAAATTGTTCCATTTGATGATTGGAATAGGAACGAGGAGGGGTTCCCGATATAACTCATTGTTTTCATTTTGGGGTCTTTGTCTATTAGCACATTAATAATTCAGTTTCATTGGGTTAAAAATTTGATTAAAAAATGTTGTCTTGGGAATATGGTTTCTATTTTTTTATTAAAAGGGAAAGAAATATTGCACCTAAGTAAAAATATTTGATAATACAAAAATATTCATGCTAGCCTAGATAGTTTCTTAATTTGTTCTATAAAGTTTTCAAACTGAAGTGAAGAGAAGAGCGAGAGAGAGACGCCTGTTTGTGTTCATATTTTAATTAAGAATTAAAATATACCAATTTCTAATAAAAATTACAGGAATACAGCAGAGCTGACCGATGAATACAATCCATTCATTCCAGATTTTTAGAAAGATTGGCGTAGAGGCTGGTTTCTAACGCAAAAGCATATGTGGCGTTTAACAAATGAGCGGATCATTGATCTGCACACAAAACTGGACTAAATATACAAGTTGAAATAATAGCTTATGACAGGTCATGACTGAGCATGTTAATACTCTTGTACGCAATAATAACGCTAAATGCAGCAAATAAATGGCTAGTTGTTTTTGGAAAGTTGAAACAAAAGTAGTAATTATTAGTGAGTGAAGTTTTTCTCACCTAATTTGGTTCTTCCAGGGAGTAAATACTCGCTGTGCGGAACATTGCATTTAGTTCCACTGAGAATTTATAGGATTAGTTGTTGAAATCGGTGCTGAGCAGACTATAAATAAATTTTTTTCTCCATCATTCAAACTATCTGATTCAGATTCATTACACATTAAATCTCTATTACAAAATTGATTTTTGTTTGCTTAATGAAAAAAAAATGTTCATTACTAACTTTATTTTCAATTAGTTACAAAATCGAATTATTGTAATACCTATTAACAGAAATAACATTCAATTTATAAATAATTTAGTTTCTCTCTCTCTTCTCCCTCTCTCACACTCTCTCTCTCTTTAATATATGATAATAAATTCATAGTATTATTAAAATGCTTTAAAGTAGATGAAAGTATAAATAGGAATGATAAAGTATTTAACCATGATTTTTAATTGTTACTACTGCACCTACAAATTTAGTGGCTTTGGCTCCGGCTCAATCTCCATTCATAAACTATTTAATGGGTAAAGTTGCTCCTAAAGCCATAAAGTTTCGGCTCCGTACCCCAGGTTGCAACAATATCTTTGTACCATTGCTCATTTCATTTACTCATTTACACAGTTTGTAACCCAGTGTGCTTTCATCTTAAATAGAAGAGTGTTTGTAGGGTTGCATAGAAAGCACTCCATTACTGTTCCTACACCAAACCAACACTAACACTCAAACAGTTTTGACACTTTTTTTGAAATGAAGAAATGAGATTTGCCTACCAAAGATAGCTCCCTCTTCTACTTCTTCTCCTTGGATTTCACCAAAGACGATTCCAGAGTTTTCCTTCCTCCTCCTCTTTCTCCCATCCAACTCATTTTTGACGTTGCATAAATCTTGAAAGATTTTATTTCTCTTATTTCTGAGCTTCATACTGAAGTCGTACGGTCCTGATGGCATTCCTCATGCGGTTCTCAAACTTTTGTTTCTGAGATTGCATACAACCTTGGTAAAATTATTTCTTTTACGTTCTTCTCTTTTTACCTTGCCTTCCTGTTGGAAATGCACGTTAAAATTATCCTGTGGCAAAAAAAAAAAAAAAAAAAAAAAAAAAAAAGGAGGGGCCCTTTCAGCTATTAAACTATTGACTAATCACTTTAACATCTGTTCTTTCTAAAGTTTTCCAATCTATCCTTAGTGATAAGATGTTGAACATCTCAATTCTTCTACTGCTTAATTTTCTCTTTTCTCTGATTTTTGGTCTTTTTCTCTTCTCCATTTGGGGGAATCTTTTGATGTGGCTTGGGCATCCGAAAATCTTCGATAGATTCTGGTACAAAGCTTTGATTTCTAAACTTTCCTCTTTCGATATCTATCCTTCTCTCGGCTTTCTTTTTGACTTCCTCTCCTTTCGTTCCATACCTGCGTTTGTAAACGGCCACCGTTCATCCATTAAGTCTAGAAGTGGTGCTGTTCCTCAATTTTTTTCCACTTTTTTTTAAAAGTGACTTTTCCCTATTACTTTTTAACCTATCTACACCTGCCTATGACTTCACCCTTTATTACTCCAACCTAACAACAATAAACTCGTGAAAAGACGTTGGCCTTGAATCAACTAGCCTCTGATTTCCTTAGAATTTCTAATTGTAGTAGTTAAAACGTGATTGCTTTTAACGCCTCAAAAACTCAGCACTTTTATCTTACTACTCGACTTAATCTTCCACACATCTGTAACATCTTCAGAAACATACTATTCGAATCTTCGTGTGTCCATAATATTCTCGGTGTTTTATAATTTTAGGCAGCTAGGAGAAATAGCTAGGGAATCTTCTAAGGTTGAATTAGAGACAAAATTTTGAGCGAAGGGTTAAGCTGTAGAAGAAGGTGTAACAGCCATTGTGCCGTTCTTGGAAACTAGATGAGGGAAAGTGGAAGAAGCAAAGTTAAGAGTTGACATTTTTCGCAAAATGTCAGAAAGAGCGTGAGGAAGAGGAACCAGAAGATTATTGCATTTTCTAAGGGAAAAAAAGTTTCTGGTGTTACGAAGGATAGATTTTGAGCGATTCGTGATGAAACAAGTTGGGTTTTTGGAGTTTTGAGACAACGGTAATCCCTGAAGGCAGCATCCCTGCGGTGAATAGCACGAGAACAAGCAGAGCTAAACCAAGGTTTGTTAGGTTTAGTAGAAGGGAAAGAAAATGAAATGTACGCCTCCATCTCAGAGAGAGTCACATCGGTAAGGCGTTCTGCTTACTCCGAGGGACCCCTCCCACGGAAATCAAAAAGATACGAGAGCAAGGTCGACCAGCTTGCAGCACCGAAATGAGATGAACGCTTCCTTTCAATAGGAGGAATCTAGAGGAGGAAAGTGTTAAACAATACAAGGAGAAAGGTTAGAAGTTAGAAAGAGGTCTAGAATGTTTGATTCATCTCCAAGACAATCAGGGTTACGAGTAGAGGGAACTGCACCAACTGCTCGAGGTCGTTTTGGATAGCGAAATGGAAGGCTCATTCACCAGCTTTATGTATCATAAAAACTAGAAGAATGCCATTGGCTGTGGTAAACATTGAAATCACCTAGTATGATTATATATATATATATATATATATATATATATATATATATATATATATATATATATATATATATATATATATATATATATTATATATATATATATATATATATATATATATATATATATATATATATATATATATATATATATATATATATATATATATATATTATATATATATTATATATATATATATATATATATATATATATATATATATTAGTGATGATCGGTGTCATTTTTTTTCATTTGCGGATGCGGATGCGGATGCGGAAGCGGATGTTAAATTTCCGAAAGAACGGATGTGGATTCCTATGCCGATGTTGAATTTTCGAAAAATGAATGCGTATGCTGATACGGATTGTGAATTTTCGAAAGTGAGGATGCGGATGCGAATGCGAATATCAAGTTTTATGAGGACGCGAATGCGGATGCCATCACTAATATATATATATATATATATATATATATATATATATATATATATATATATATATATATATATATATATATATATATATATATAATATATATATATATATATATATATATATCTTTCCACAATTGTGGGGGTGACTATCGCAGCCCACATTCATTCAAACACTCACTTCTTCATTAATCTTTTCCATTCATTCCTATCCTCTGTCAACCGCACACCCTCCTCCCAATTCATCCCTCTATCCCTTAACAGCTCCTTGACATTACTCATCCGACTTCCCCTCGGTCTCCCCCTATCTCTTACACCCTCCACTTCTGAAACAAATACCTTTTTAGCCATTATCTCTTCATTCATCCTACAAACATGTCCAAACCATCTCAGCATACTTTGTTCAGCTCTCTCTCAACCAAGCTCTTCCTCCATCCACACATTTCTTTTATTCTAACATTCCTGACTCTATCTCTTCTACCAACTCCACAAACCGCTCTCAGACCTTTCATTTCGAAAACTTCTATTTTTTTCCCCTTCTAGCGTTCAACCTCCATAATTCACTCCCATACATAACCACTGGTATACAGCATCCCTCAAACATTCTCACCTTCACCTCCGTTGGTAACCTTTCTCTACCCCAAATATCCTTCAAAACACCCAACACCTTCTCCTCTTCTCTTTTCTATGACCAACTTCAACACCCATATTAACATCAAAATCTCCAAAAAATCACCCACAGATACTTAAAGAAAGTGACTCGCTCCAATCTCTCCCTACATACAATCATCTCAAACATTCACACTCCTTTCGCCTTCCTCCCCTTTTTCATCCACAGCACATTACTCTTACCCACATTTACTCCTAAGCCCAAATAATCACAACTCTTCACAACCTCATCCACCAATACTTTCAAATTTTCGGTGTCTCAGCCAAACGTACCACATCATTTGCATACATTAACACATTTCCATCCCACATACCATCTTACTCCCTCATTCTCACCCCTTTCCAAACCCTATCCATTTTTCTCACTACTTTTTCAATAAATAAATTAAATAAAAACCCCGTAGATATTACATAACTCTGTCTTAGACCATTATTTACATAAAAAACTCACTCCATTCTGCTTGCTCTCACACATGCTCTACTATTCCTATATAATACTCTGATACCTTCCCGTACTTTCTCCTCAGTTTCATACTCACTCAGAATCTCCCTCAATTTAAATTTATATTTTAAGTTGAGATTGATTATTTCCTAGTGAACCTTAATCTAATTAGAAAGGTTAAAGCCATTAATAAGAATTTCCACATACTCATTTAATACACTGTGAACGTTTCACACCTAATCTCAATCCGTCTTCAGCACAAACTAAATTTTACAAATTTCTATTTTAAAACAACAATCAAAATATAAATTCATTAACTGTATATAAGATATTTACAATAATAATAATTGCAATAAAATAATAAAAAATTAAGTAATAGTATTAATATTGAAATAACATAATTAAAAAAAAAGACTTGACTATTTTGGGAAACAGGACTTCATTGTTGAGGGAAAAGGACAATAGAAGAAGCTTGATCATTTAAGGATGGGCAATGAGTTTTTAAATATAAAACTTCAAAATCCTACGATCAAGAAGGGAGATATATGTTGAAAAATAGAGAAATTAGAAGAAAATTGTGGGTATCTCCATGGTCTATTATGGCAGAGTGTTCAGGAGAGCAAAGAGGAAGGTCTGTTTTAAAGGAAACTCCTCTATGCTTATTAATCTTCACTTTTAATTGTAGATCAGCTTGGCCTACAAATGCCGCATTACAGCTGGTACACTTAAATAAATAAATTAATGAGGATCTGAGAAACATTGGAAGAGGGTCCTTGTGCCTGAAGAAAGTATGAATTGAGAGGGAGTTAAAATTTATAAGAATGAATTGGCACTGCGGAAACGTATCTTAAATTACAGAAGAATATTTCTATTAAATTGAAATGTAAATGATAATATATTCGGAAGTTTTAAGGATATTTTTTGTTTGGGAATATGAAGAGAGGGTCTGAAGATATTAGTGAGCTACTCGTCAATACTTTTTTCTACTTGGAACTTTGGGAATAAATTAAAAAAGAAAAATATTTTCAAATATTCCTTCTCTGTATGGAATATATATATATATATATATATATATATATATATATATATATATATATATATATATATATATATATATTATATATATATATATATATATATATATATACAGAACGCCACCACTCACGGGCTTAGCCCTTTTCAAGGAGGGGCACACACAAAATAAAAAAAGCTCATTCAAACAAAGACCTAACGCACATCCCTCAGGTGGGCACAGACGGAAGCCTTGAAGAGTGGAAGATTAAATACGAGGAAAAATAGATGATAGTAGAGAGTTCCACAGAGCAGAGGTGGCTGGAAAGAAGGAGGCACCACAACGGCCCAGCCTGGGGTTTCCTACATCCACACAAAATTGGTGCGAAAGCAGGGCTCCCCTTATGCAACGAGGACGACGCAACGGTGGAGGAATGCGAGAGGCCAATTCCCTGGAGCACCTTCCATTGTAGTACCAATAGAAAAGGGATAGTGCGCCAACGTCACGTCGCAGAGATAGTGGGTCAAGAGAGTTAGAATTTAGGGGACAGTATATTAGTCTTTTAGCTTTAGACTCAACCCTATCCAAAAGAGAGGAGGAGCCGGAACCCCCCAAATGTGAGAACAGTACTCCATACAAGGGCGAATAAGATCCTTATATATTTGGAGTAACTGCTCAGAAGAAAAAAATTCTCACAACCTGAACAGAATCCCCAGCTTCTTAAAGGCCGCTTTAGCAATCATTGTGATATGGGGTTTCCAAGACAGTTTATTGTTTATGTTAAGACCAAGAATGTTAATGTTAATGTTATTTACAGGTGAGACGGAAGAGCCATCGAAGAGGATAGGAAAATTGGGAGGTGTTTTTGAGAGAGAG
>SEYY01024916.1:15000-17500 GCA_009176605.1 Armadillidium nasatum
TGGAGTACAAGAGAGTTAGTCTATGTTTCTCCTAGATTGCGGAAAGTCGAATACACTTTAGATATAGAAGAACTTGGCCTTGGAAATAGCATTGTGGATATAGAATCTGCTTTAGATTCTCTTCTTGATGACATTAGAAAAATGACCAGTAAGGAAGATTGTCGAATAAGTATTAAATCTAGAATAAAAGGTAGTGACTGGGCTGCTTGCGCAAATTACATTCGCCCTGCAAAACTAATGTCAGAGATGATTTCTGAAACATTGAATGATATGAACATAACCTTGTCAGTGATAGAATTAGTCTTTTATATAACCCCGAATGAGTAAATACTACCAGGTTTTAGTCCATAAAGATGCAGAATTTTTAAAATTAGGTAAGGCTAATTTTTAGAATAAATATTCGCAGTATATAAAGTTAATGTTACATATAATAAAGATATTTCAACAGCTAACAAAAGAGTAGCATGTTGCTCACAACAGTGTTTCGTAATGTCCACTTCGAAGGAGATTACTAATTTTTAACGAACCCGAGATAATGAATTTCGCATTAATAAAACTTTTTGCCTAATTTGTTTTACTTAAAACCGAAATAACCACTTGTACAAGCTGAAATCAAATTGTTACTATTTCGCATTCACTGTTTGACAACAGAAGTAGACATAATATATAACTTATCAAATTAATTTGAATTAATTAAGGGAAGAGTCCAATCTAAATTTTTGTTTCGTTTTTGCCGATTTCCCTGAAATTTGCAGTTTAATTTATTTTTTTATTTTTTTACGTTCAAAATCTATTTTTCTAGCTTTTTGCTATAACTATTAAAAAGGTTTTGAAAATTCCCCATTTCAATAAATGGTGGGGCCAAACTACTAGTTGGAATATCTGAAAATTGGATTGTATATTTGAAAATCTATTAGCTACGAAAGCTTCGTACAGAGTTTTTTCTCGGCTTTATATAAAAAAAGGTTATATGCCCTTATCTAACTGTCGAAAAAAATTTTTTTAAAAATAAATTATACCCTTCTGGACAAAAAAAAAAAAAAAAAAAAAAATTTTAAACTACACGTAATAAATTTTTCACTTTTGGTGAGTGTATAGAGGAGGGACAGGACTACAAATTTTTCTCAATACATCACTGAATGCTATTTCTTGTTTTCGAGATACTCTCAAAAAATTTTAATTTCTGAAGAAACTTCAAAATTTTCGAAGTTTGAGAGTCTATATCTCAGAGACCAAACGGCGTTTAATAATGTATTGAGAGAAAGTAGTAGCCCTGTCCCCCCTCTAAACACCTACCAAAAATTTTTAAAAAAATCAGTTGTAATTTTCTTTAAATAATGTTTTTGTCCGGAAGGGTAAAATCGTGCTTATTTTTTTTAAAGCGGATTTCAAAAATCCATTCCCATAATCTTAATATATTAAGGCTAAGAATATACAGCTAAATTTTCAAGTCATTTCGACCAGTGGGGGCTCCATTGTTTTATTTATATTTTTTTACTTTTTTATTTTTGAAATAACTTTCAACCGTCAGACTCAGAAAACAGCCTGAAATCACTTTTTAGAGGGAAAAAGCATATACACTGCAAATTTCAGGGTATTCTGTCAAATAATAATACAAAATTTTAAGTTTGAACCCTCCCCAGTAACTCTGTAATATCATTATGTAAATTGCATAATTTTTTCCATTCAGCTTCTAATAAGACGAATTTTCAAATTCCAATGACGACTGAAAAATTAAATCAATGTAGATTATATCCAATTTAGATTTGAATAAAGATTTTAATTCACTTCCAACATATATTAACATTTTTTTATATCAAAGGTTAGATAACTTCGTCTTTTGAAAGTAATAATTTACACGTGATTATTTATTTGTTTGTTTTTTTCCTGGAAGGGTTTCTGCCTGTCAGTGTAACCAACATTATTCTCCATCTGCTCTCAAAGGTCTCTCTCCTAAAGGGCTCTAAAAGATCATGTTTTTAGACTTGTAGGTCTCTGCGCCAGTCCTTGAGTGCTATTTAAACTCCCAAGTAGGATTTTTACCCATTCAATGGGACTAGCACCTTCATCAAACCTTTAAGTTTTGAGCAAAAAAATTCTGCTTAAGAAGAAAGCACTATTGCGATTGTGCCATAAAAAAAATTGGGAAAGGGGAAACAAAATTGTGTCGAAATTTTTTTGCAAATTGCCAGAAATAGCGTGGAGAGCCAAAAATATTACTGCTTTTTTAAATGGGAAAAAATTTGTAGTATTAGCAGGAAAATATATTTTTCATGACTCTTGAGTTTGAAGAAGACAATAACTAATGATGTCGATGTTCCTGTGGCAAATAACACAAGAACAAGCAGAGTTAAACCAAAGTTTACTGGTGTTAATTGAAGGGAACGTAAATGAAATGAAGACACTAATGACAGAGAGAATCACCTCAATTGTGTATTTTGCATACTTAGAGGAAAACTTCCAGACGAAACTGTAGTCATTCTGAGGCGAAGCAAATAAT
>SEYY01024917.1:0-32500 GCA_009176605.1 Armadillidium nasatum
CCCCGTATATGTGATACTCCTTTTGAAGGAAACATAAAAGGATTTTCTGCGGGCACTATTTGACATCTTGTCTCGCATAATATATCCAAAGCTAGTTTTGCCTTTTCTGTAAGTAAAATAGGAACATGACGTCCTCTTTTTCCACGAACTTTTACCATGTTGAGTTTTTGCAACAATGCGCGTTCGGTAACAGAAAGAGATTGTTCTATTTCTTTGTTAACGGGATATGAAACTGGCCGCTTTAGATAATCTGACAAGAGCATTCGTGAAACTTCTCCTTCCCTTCTCTTGTTAAATAAAATTAAATGAGCTAAAACCACATTAGCCAGTTTTCTCCAATTGTGCTCACTTACATTTTCTTTTAATTTTAAAACTGCCAAACTAATTCTTTCATTAATTGATTTTGAAAGTGTTACTATATCTTCTGTAGCTGGTAAATTATCGTTTTTATTTTCTTTACTTTCGTGAAGATCAACTCTAAGGGGAATATTAATTTCTTGGCTCCATTGTGTGCGTAAGAGTGCTTCAACATTCTTAATTTTCTCTTCCATGTTTTTATCTCCAGTTTTCAAAGATTTAATATTTAAGACAGTGCAGCATTTGCACAACACCTGGCCAAGATGAATTCCTAATGTAATTGGATTATCAGGTTTGTCTTTCGTATAAGACATAGATTTAGCAGTTCTTACTAAATTATCAAAATTAGCTGGGTTTATAAAACTTTTTAAATCATATTCTTCACCATGTTGTTCTTTGAGTTTTATTAAAAATCTTGATAGTAATCGCGCTTGCTGGCGTATTTCTCTAATGTTTTTCCTTTGATTGAGCATTGACTCCACGAAGCCTATTATAAGGTCATCTTGGCTTGCAGCAGCAGTCACTTCATCCTTTTTCATTCCACCAAAAAAAATAGAAATTTCTTTTGTAAGTTCATAAACATACGAGTTTAATAGTTGGTAGCCTTTTTTAACAGAAGCTTTAATCTGATTTTCTGATACATTACAGTTAGCAAAATGTCTCCTTGCATCTCTTTTATAATAAAATCCCAAACAATTTACGCAAGGAACATAATCTTCTGGTTTACATGGACTTCCTTTCCTTTTTATTTGCTTTTGAACAATAAATTTTCCCTGTTTTTGCTTCAAAACAGAAATATTATGATGGAAATTACCTTCTAGCCTTATTTTTCTCAATGACCAACGCCTTTCTTCGGAATTCACTGGCATTGAAATTATTTTCTTCACTTCTGTTTTATCGTAATGTACTTCAACAAGGTGCCTACCAATCTTCGAAACCAGTTTCCAACAATACAGGCAGGCTTGTTTTTTAGAACCCTCCTGATGGATTTCTATTTTTCCTGTGTCCTCAGTATGTGCAGTTTTAGAACCCTCCTGATGGATTTCTATTTTTCCTGTGTCCTCAGTATGTGCAGCTTTTTTTTGAATCTTTAGAGGAGACTTATGTGTGTACCTAGGGATATATATATATATATATATATATATATATATATATATATATATATATATATATATATATATATATATATATATATATATATATATATATATATATATATATATATGAAAAGTAAATTTAAACAAATTTTATAATTTATGTGAATATTTGTTTCACATAAAAAACAAAAACAAACGCCAACTACTTGATAAAACCTAATGGTTGTATTTGGCAATTTTTGTATTTTTTCGGGAAAAGATCAAAATGACAGAATTTAATAAATATAAACTTTGTTGGTTACCATTTATCATTACCATATCGATATAGACTTTGTGGTTACAGAAATAAATATATATATATATATATATATATATATATATATATATATATATATATATATATATATATATATATATATATATATATATATATATATATATATATATATATATATATATATATATATATATATCAAATGAGTTTACACAATTATATAAAGAGAAAATGTTATTAGTTTATTCATATGTCATTTATATTTAATTGTGAAAAAACCCAGTGTGGAAAAAAAAATTTTTTCAAAGTGGGTCCACCCCTTTCAACTCTACTCTGTACAATACCAGGCAGGCTTTTTTAATATAATAATGCTTCATTTTTAGCACTCTTAATATGGAAAAGTATAATGTACACCAAATATTAAGTTTAAAATATTTTAATTTTTTATGATCATAGTTTACTTTATTTCAGTTCTAGCTCAAAATAAAGAAATTAAATATTCTTAATTAGGCACAAATAAAAGATGGGAGGAATATTTCAACCTATTGCTAAATGTACCAAACAATATAGAGGAGGATGAGCTTGGAGAGGTGATGTAAGAAGCGATGGGAGAGGAAGAGTGGCCAAATACACTTGAAGAGGTAAAAGATGTGATGGAAAAAATAAAAAAAATGATAAGGCAGCGGGTGAAGACATGATACTGGCAGAGAATATTGAGGGGTGCGGGTGAGAAGGGAATGTTTTGGATGAAGAAAATAATGAACAGGTGTTGGAGAGACTGGAGAATACCCGTGGACTGGAATGAATCGATAATATGCCCTATATTTAAGAATGGAAATAAAACGAATTGCAAGAACTATGGAAGATTTTTTTTGATGAAACATGTTATAAAGAGGTAATGAGAGGATTCTGGAGAGAAGAAGAACGAGATAAATATAATCCGGATGAATGGCAGCATAGTTTAAGTCTGAGTAGATCAACGGTTACTTGATTTTTGCACTCAAAATGGTTATGTGAGAAGAAATATGAATTTAACAAGAGAGCATACTTGGGCCTTTGTTTATTCGGAGAAGGCATTCAACTGTGTCCCGAAGAGAATTTTATGGGATATTCTGGAAAATGGGGAATATGGGATACCGCTGAAACTGATAAGGTCGATAAGGAGCAGCAATACTAGTAGTTGTGTATAGTGAAAACAAAGATGGAAGATAACAAATGATTCGAAGTTACGAGGGGGTGAAATAGGGAAAGATTCATAATTTTTATAGACTACTGCGATAGTCTGGTGAGGGAGAGGGGAGGGGGATGATGATGAGATTTTCTGGTATGCAGACGATTATGCGCTGATCTCGGAGACTGAGGAGCTCCTGCAGAGGTTTATTGACGTGTTTAAGATGAGATATTGAGTGCAAAGGGCATGAAGATAAGTAGGAAAAACAGAGGCTATGTTGGTGATTAGAGAATGTGAAGAGATGCATATGAGAAGAGGATAGAATACTGAAACAAATGGACCAGTTTGAGTATCTCGCACTGTCTAAATAGGTCAAAAAAATATTTAAAGTGGGTCATAAAATTGGTAGGTTCCATGGAGCTTTTGCCTCACTGTACCCATTGCTCATGGACCACAGCATGCCAGGGAAGATTAAATCAATATTGTATAACAGGCCAGCATACGGAGGCTCATACTTACTTATAGTCATGAGGTTTGTGCACTTCACACCATGGCAAAGAGCAAAATACAAGCATGTGAAATGAAAGTGTTGAGACTGAAGATTGGAAAAATGAGACTGGACAGAATAAGGAACGATAATGTGAAAATAGAGTTGGGGGATGGAAAGCATATTGGAATTTGAGGAGAGAGGACAGTTAGAGTGGCTAGGGTATGTAAATAGAGCGCACAGGCAATAGTTATGCAAGAATATAAATCACCAGGTTGGTGAGGAGAACGAAGATTAGATGGAAGGATGGTGTTCGGGAAGTGATGTGAAGAAGGGGGAGAAACATGGTCGAGATAGAAGAGATGGGAACGTATGACATAGCAAATAGTAAATAATGATTAAATATCCAAAAATATATACCTGATAGAAATTGGAATTTCATCTGATTCTCCATCTGATTCACTTCCAGGAATCCATTCTGAGCCACTGGAATCTATTTCAGTGTCTGACATCATCCTTCAATATATATATATATATATATATATATATATATATATATATATATATATATATATATATATATATATATATATATATATATATATATATATATATATATATATATATATATATAATATTTAAACAAATTTTATATTTAACATTTTAATTTTGGAATAAGTTTGTGAATATTTATGTAAAATAAATGTTAAAATATTAATAATATTTTTAACAAAAATTATTTTTTTTTTTTTTTTTTTTTTTTTTTTTTTTTTTTTTTTTTTTTTTTTTTTATTTTAAATAATAATAATAATAATTACTTGATAATAATAATAATAATAATAATAATATATAATATAATAATAATAATAATAATAATAATAATAATAATAATAATACTTACATATCTATCTTGTATTTATTTTGCTTTTTCTGCATTTTTTTAAAAACTTCTAAAAATATATTTATATCTAATCTATTAAAATAATATATATATATATATATATATATATATATATATATATATATATATATATATATATATATATATATATATATATATATATATATATATATATATATAGAGGTGTACTGGAATTCTAGTTAGATTTTGGAATTTTTATCTTATTTCCATTCTGGTTGGAATTTTAAAAATTTTGGCTAGAACCAGAAATACTAATCTACTTCTGAGAAAAAATTTGCTGAAAGGATTTTATTTCACATAACAGGTATCTGATGACTGAAAAATGGCATTTATGATGATCATTTATAAGAAAGGTAGCAAAGAAGATCTAGGAACCTAAGGCCAGTTAGTTTAACATTTCTAGCTGTAAAAATTTTGGAAATGTTACTGAAAAGTCATTTAGAGAAACAGTTGGATGATGATAAGATACTGTATAACTCCTAGCATGGCTTTAGAAAGGGTAGATCATTTTGGATCATGATGGAAATATCATTTTAGGAAACGATGAAGAGTGGGGTCCCACAGGATTCTGTGTTAGGACCATTATTGTTCCTCATATAAATGATTTAGACAAAGGTCTTAAATGTAAGGTTTCTAAGTTTGCAGATGATACCAAAGTGGTCACCTCAGTAAGAAATAATGATGGATGTATAAATCTTCAAGATGATCTAGATAGACTCCTTGGATGGGCAAATAAGTGACAAGTGAATCTTAATAGTAAAAGAAAAAAAAGATTTACGTGTGCTTACTATTAGCAGTAATCTGAAAGTGGAGATTAGTGTTTGGAAGCAAGTAATAGAGCTAATAAGATGTTAGGTATAATAAATAGCAATGTAGTTTACAAGAGCAAAGAGGTTATAAGCAAGGTATATAATAGCTATGTTAGGCCAGCATTATAGTATTGTGCACAAGTTTGAGCTCCACATTGAAGAAAAGACAATAGAAGATATGCTGGAGAGAGTACAATGTTGAGCAACAAGGAGTAAAAGATATAAGGATAGGTTGAAGAAGCTGAGAATGTTTTCGGTGGAAAAGAGATTTCCAAGAGGGGTTTGATACAAATTTACAAAATATTTGCATCTGACAATAATACAGAGATTGGACCATGGAAGAGAAACTTGAGGACATGTTAAGAAAATTAAATAGAAGTCATGCCAACTCAATCTAAGAAAATACTCTTCCAGTAATAGGGTTATATTTTGGAATGGCTTGTCACAGGAGATTGTTGACCGTGATTCTCTTGCAGCATTTAAGAGGTATGTGCATGGGAAAAAATTTTTTAGTAATTGGTTCACAACAGTGGATATTTTATCCTTTAAAACTCAGTTTTTTTTTTTTTTTTTTTTTTTTTACAGAAGGCCACCACTCACTGGCAGAGCCCTTTTCAAGGAGGGACACACACATAGTCAGAAAACTCATTTAACCACACACACACACCTAACGCACAACTCTCAGGTGGGCTCAGACGGAAGCCTTGAAAAGTGGAAGATTAAATACAGGAGGAAAAATAGATGATGGTAGAGAGTTCCACAGAATAGAGGTGGCTGGAAAGGAGGCACCACAATGGGCTAGCCAGCCTGGGGTTTCCAACATCCACACAAAATTGTTGTGAAAGCAGGGCACCCCTTGTGGCTAACCTATTAAAAATCTAATGTTCGCTATATATATATATATATATATATATATATATATATATATATATATATATATATATATATATATATATATATATATATATATATATATATATATATATATATATATTGTAAGGGGCTGGCTGCTGCCGAGTATATTTTTCTCGTTTCAGGTTGCATGGAGTATTCTCGGAAGAATAGTCTTACCTGCTTGTTGCTTAGCTGTTATGTGTTTATTCTGGCTATGTGTAGGATCCCCAAAATTAATATGCCTGTGCCATGTCATGGATTGGAGAGCATGATGGGAGATTGACATTAACGTGTTTATTCTTTAGATGCGTTAATGTTATTCTCCTATGTTAAATTTATTTATTTACTTTATTATTTATTTCGCTTGTGCTAATAGTAAAATCTTATGAGCTATTGTTCCCATTTCAGGCAATATTTAAAACAGGTTGATATTATACAATTTAAGCAAGTTGCGATTGTCAAGACGACGGCATATTACCCTTACAAGGGTAGGTTGGGTATTCTTTATGATTTTTATTATTTAATTTATTATATGTTAAGATCATTTTTATTAAGGTGTGGCACTGGGGTAATTGTTTGTAATTCCCACAGGTGCCAGTCTAGGGTCTTATTGCCTATTAATCTGAAATCTTGAGATCGAGTAAACATTCAGGTCTTGTTCTGAGTGAGCAGTACTGGCTATAGTATTCTACATATGGTCTGAAATAATTGTAATCCATGTACAACGCCATATATTCTATAAGAATTGACTCCTTACGTGAGGTGTAGAAAACTAATCTAGAGTCATTACCAGCTGTAATCTCAGTCATCATTCACATTCCGGCTGGCCTGTCATAATCTAGTCCGCAATTGTGGGTGTATACTCAATACTGGAGAAGTTCCGGTCTCGCCAGGTTATTCTATGAAAACTCAATCTAGATAAAGATAAGTTAAATCGCGTCTCTTAATATCGACTTTATCATAAAATTATTTTTATAATTGTATATTCTTCCATTGAAGAGTATTAATTTATATTATATACATATTCTATATTGTGTTTAAATTACTATTTATTTTTGGGTATTAAATAATCTATATTTTTTTTTTATTGAATTATATATTTTTATACGTTTTTGCTCAGTGTTTCATTACGTAGTATAGTCTCCTAAAGTACACGATTTGGAAGATCCGGCCATATCGAACCTGAGTGGTTCTTAGTTCCGTTGAGCAATCGAGGTGAGCGGGCGCTCACTAGCCTCCTTAGTCGTCCCTCTTTCTTTCTGACCATCTAAGGTCGATCGGTTTTTTCTGTTCGGCTAGGGGCAGGTGTCGTCTATCCACTTGCCTTAACATAAGTGGCGACCCTGCCAGGATCTTCTGATTGTGTTGGAGACTGTCATCACTAATATATATTATATAAATATCTGAGCATTAATTGTTTAACCCTAATCATATATTATATATCTTAATTGCGTAATTATGTCTGAGAAGGAGAATAAACCTGAGGACGTGGCCTTGACTAGTCTATTCAATCAGTCGGTTGAGTCCGAGGGTGCAGCGGGCATGGACCATGGTATGGCTGTCGAGATGAGAAAAATGCGGGAACTTTTGGCTGACGCTAAGAGACAGTTGGATGAGGAGAGAGCAGAGAGGCTGAAATCAGCACAGGCCTCGGTGGCTGCGCATGTGCAACCGGCACCAGAACGAGTAATCTTCCCATTTGATCGTGAAGAAGCGCATCTTCTTCCGCAATCGGGGAGGGCTAGTGGTGCTGGACCCTTGGGGGTTGCGAGAGATCGGTTTGGGGAGTTTTCTTTACCACCACTCACGAGGTTTCCGGGAGTATCCCGGGCGCAAGCATATTCTGTTCCTTCCACAACTGTTGTAACTGCGGGTTGGCCTTATTCTGTAACTCGGCAACCGGTGTTTGACACGACGGTACCTACAAATATTTACCCAGACCCTATCGCTTCTTCTCAGGTGTTTCATAATTCTTCCATTAATAATGATGTTCCACTTTCTCATGGTTCAGTGTCTCCAGATGCACGACTGGATGCTATCGAAGCTCAGTTGACTATGCTAGTAAAATCTATGAATATTATGACGCAATTGCACGCGCGAGCATATCGACCTAGAGCTGTACCACCACAGAAATTCCACCCAGATAAAAGTCATAATCTGCACCAGTTTTTCCGAAAGTTCGAGAGATATTGTGAGCTTTCTTATCCGGATCAGCAGGAGGACTGGTTGACTATTCTCGGGAATTATCTGGAGGGGTCATATTCTGATCTTTACCATCAATTAACCGTGGAACAAGACTCGTATGCTGTTGTTAAACAGTCCCTCTTGCATTGGTGGGATTATGAGAGTAAGCAAAAAATCGAAAAAGCATCTCAGGAGTTTATGTTGGCAAAAATGAAGCCTGGGGAGAGCATTAACATGTTCGCTCTGCGTCTTGAGCAATTGGCTAACCGGGCGTATCCTGGTGTATCTATGCGCTCTCATGATAATCTCAGGAAAGCTTTTCTACATAATCTACCGCCAGCAGTGGAGCAGAGAATGCGTGATTATATTCTTAATCACGAAGGTTCTTCTGGTCAGAAGCTTGCTTTTGATCAAATTGTTCGACTGGCCAATGAGCATTACAATGAGCTCAGGGCGGAGCAGAGCTTTGTTGATGGGCCAGAAGTGATTAACATCTCTCAAGTGAATACCAATCATGGAGGATCGGCTTGGAGTGAAGTGGTGAAGAGATTCGTACCGAAGAGGACATCTACTCAAAAAAATCAAGCGTCACCGACAAAGAGAACCGAAAAACCCTCTAAGGCGTTACGTAATAATGGAAGCCCTAAGACGGGAATAAAACCAACTAATGACAATCGTGGGAAGTTTTGCCACTATTGTGGTAAAAATAACCACACACTTGATGACTGTTTTCTGTTTCAAAATATCTGTTCTTACTGCAGGAAACAGGGACATCAGAGGGAGGACTGCCGTATTCTGAAGCAGAGGAAGGAGGAGAGTCAGCCCTCAGCTAAACAGACTTCCCCAGTTTGTCCACTTTGTTCAGCGGGACATCTTGGGAAGGATTGCACCAATAAAGGCAATTCCTCAGAAGGTCAACGGGAAGCACCGAAACCTCAAAGGAATAATCTGGGTGCACGCCCAAGGACATGTACTGCCTGTAATGGTAGTCATGAGCCGGGTGCATGCAGTGGTTCATCTTTAAACTAAGTAGCTCCGTAGCTGAGGGTCAAGCTATGGAGAACGGTGAATCAAGAACTGATCCATTACAGGGTGCTGTTCAAACGAGTTCTGCTTCTGACGAGATAATTCAGATAAATTTCAATCATCTGGATAGCCAACCACTCTTAGTCAACGTCTCTATTGAGGGGTATTCTGACAAGACTTTCAACTGTCTAGTGGATAATGGCGCTTGTGTCAATCTTATTAGGTCGTCAGTGGTAGAATCTTTGTCAGATTTGGAAGTATATTCTTCTCCTATAAGAGCTATCAGTGGGTTAGGCCACAAGACTATTAACGTGTCACAAATGGTTAATCTTAGTCTGCGCTTTCTTGGTGGTTTCATAACCAAGCTGGA
The DNA here is from genome assembly GCA_009176605.1 of Armadillidium nasatum. NCBI lineage: Eukaryota > Metazoa > Arthropoda > Malacostraca > Isopoda > Armadillidiidae > Armadillidium > Armadillidium nasatum. The sequence goes on from SEYY01024917.1 coordinate 9,592, forward strand.
TGACTTTTTGGTAGTTCCATCCGAGTTCTTGCAAGAATCCTTAGTTCTCGGGGTTCCTCTCTTGAGGACAAATAATCTTCTTCCTGATATGTCTACTTATCAATTGCTATGCAGGGAGGGAGATAGGTTCCGGGTGGTGGCTTCTGATTCCACTAGGGATGCTAACGGCGTGATGGTTCATACTGGGGAGAATATTGAATTGAAAGGGGCATCAGTGCGGGCTGGTTTCAGTAAACTTAGCTAGCTGCTCATATTCTCGGGATTTTTTCATCTTGGAGGGAATTCAGGAGGGTAATCTGGAGGTTCTCTCTGGGGTTATTGCGATGCAAGATCATCAAGTTGTAGCACTATTCAATCATAGTGAATCTTCACGTTTTGTACCGAAAGGGTATACCTTGGGAATGGCTGTTCCAGTTGAAACATCCAATATCTTGATTAATAGTGTCAACGTGGAGAAGGACGCCGACAGCCGGGAGTCTCAAAAGTTTTGGACGCAGGACAGAATTTACGAGGAGTTTCAGTTTTCCGCAATTCCAGTGGACGACTCCCAGAAGAGCAGACTCTGTGATCTTTTGTTGAAGTATTCTTCCGTGCTTAGCACCGGCGATGATGATGTGGGACTCGCAAGGAATGTTCAACACCAGATAGAGTTGACTACTGATCGCCCTGTTCACGTGCCAGTAAGACGATTTCAAGGACCACTTTCCCAAGAGATTGAACGGCAATGCCGGGAGTTGGAAGGAAGGCGGAATTATCCGGAAGAGTAGGTCACCTTATTCTGCTCCTGTTGTCCCTGTCCGCAAAAAGGATGGTTCTCTACGTTTATGTTTAGACTACCGTGCTCTCAACAGGGTAACCAAAAGTGACGCTTTTCCATTGCCAAACCTTATTGACTCGATATATAATATGTCGGGCGCGAAATTCTTTACGACAATCGATTTGGTACGAGGATATTATCAGATTGAGATGGCTGAGGATAGTATTGAGAAGACGGCATTTTCCACCCCGCTATCGCATTACGAGTTCCTCAGAATGCCATTTGGTGTGAAAGGCGGGCCGGCCACTTTCCAAAGAGGCATGATGCTGGCCTTATCTGGTATTCCATGGTCAGAAGTAATGGCTTACTTAGATGATATTATAATTCGTTCTGAGACTTTCGAGCAGCATATTCTATCTTTGGAAAAAGCTTTAAGAGCGCTACATGTAAACGGGTTCAAATTAAAGCCCAAAAAGACTAAATTGTGCCGAGAGTCGGTGGAATTCTTGGGCCACCTTATCAGTGGTCAGGGTATTCTTCCACTGGAGAAGAATCTGTCAGGGAGCTTTGAATTTCCCAGTTCCCACCACTGTCAAACAGCTACGGCAGTTTTTGGGAATGGTGAACTTTTACCGTCGGCATATTCCTGATTGTTCTGCAATTAGCAAGCCCCTGTCTTGTCAGACAGGAGGACGAGTAGTAAATTGGACGCCGGAATGTCAGACGGCTTTTGATAAGCTTAAGTCTGCTCTGGTGAGTCCCACCGTACTGACATTTCCAGATTATAGTCAGGATTCGCCCCCATTAGAACTCTATGTTGATGCTTCAGACATCGGAAGTGGAGCTGTTCTGTCACAACAGAAAGAGGGTGAATCCAGACCTATAGCGTATATTTCAATGACCTTTTCTAAAGCACAACAAAGTTATTCTACCGTGGAACGGGAATTAGCTGCTCTACGTTGGGCAGTCAAGGCGTTGAGACCATTCTTGTGCAACGAAAAGAAGTTTATTATTTATAGCGATCATGAACCTCTTCAATATTTGCATAACATGTCAGCAGCAGATGGTCGCATCGCTAGGACACTAAATGAATTAAGCGCGTACAATTTCGAAATAAGGCACATAAGCGGGAATAAGAATATTCTTGCTGATGCTTTGTCGCGTTCGCCAGTCCCTACAGAGGATTTGGAAAATTCTAATGCTGTGGTTGAAGAAGTGGATGATTGTATTACGAATCAGTCATTTATTCCAGCTGGGTTTAAACAGGTGGAGGTACCTGGAGGAGGGGATTCTCTGTTCCGGTGCTTATCCCTGTGGTTGGAAGGGACTGAGCAAGGTCATGCAGAGATCAGAGAGGTAGTTATCGGGGAAATGTTGAAAGATCCTCGTAAGTATAATCTGCAAGGACGAAATACACTAAAAAGATTAAGGTTAATGAAATACCCTGGTCAGATGCCTGTTCCTGAGGCTATTCATGCGTTTACACAATTGAGTAAGTGTAGGGTTTTAGTTTATTTTAACACCCCAATACCTATGATTTATGGTAATGATTCTGATTCTAATATATGTCATTTAAAATGTGTTTCTGGGGTACATTATAATCTTCTTGTTCCATTTAGTCATGAAACTGAGCAGGTTAAAGTCAATATGATCAATATACCTCCAATAAAGCTAGTAAAAATTAATAATGATAATGTGCTAGATGATAGGGATAATCTTCTTTCACTGTCCTCTTTTTCTATAGATAGTGAGCTTATTCTTAAGGAACAAAAGAAAGATTCCCTGTTAAAAAATTTATTGAGAGTAGTTAAAAATCATACCCCTGTAGCTCAATGGAGTAAGGTTTTAAAACTGTATAAATCAGTTCATAACAAAATCTATATAGAAGGTGGTATTCTATGTATTGATGTAAATAATAGGAAAAAATATATTGTCCCTTTCTCTTTCTTAATATCTATGGTCTCCCAAATACATTATGAGTATGGTCATTTAGGACGCAATAAATTGATATTCCTTATTTATGAGGAGTTGTGGAATCCTAGGGTAGTCCAGGTAGTCTCGGACATTTGCCGTTCATGTTCACAGTGCCAGCAAAATAAAAATAATCCTAATACGATAAAACCCCCTATGTTAAAAATCTCATCTTCTTATCCTTTTGATTTGTTGGCCGTTGATTTATTGCAGTTGCCCCGTACCCATAGAAATAATAAATACTGCTTAGTAGCTATTGACCATTTTTCAAAATTTATCTCTATAGTGCCCCTAAGTAATAAAACTAGTGTTTCAGTCGCTAATGCTTTCAAGTACAAACTCTTGCCATTTTTACCGTATATTCCTGATCGCCTTTTGAGTGATCGTGGGCTGGAATTTATGGGGGAACCATTTAATAAGGTATTGAAAGAATTCGGAATTTCACATGTATTAATTTCTAGTCATATGCCACAAGGTAACGGAGTGACGGAAAGGGTTAATCGCACTTTGTTACAAACTTTGCGAATGTTGGCACAGGATAATCCTGCATCATGGGATGATAAGTTGCCTCAGGCGGTTATTCTGTATAATAATACATGGCATTCGGCTATTGATGCTACACCGAGTGATATTCTTTTGAAAGCATGCACATGATTTTTCAAGGAGTCCCTGTTTGCAAAAGTACTGGCGTGAACCAGCTTCCCGTTTTGCACCCTTTAAGGAAGGAGAAAAGGTGGCTTTTAAGACGCACCATCAGGGTGATTTGGTGTCTAATAAATTTAAGACTCGTTTTACGGGACCTTTCATTATTCTTCACGTACATTCTAACGACCTGTCCTATGTTATATCTCGCTATCCATTTTGTTCGCAGAATAAACAACTTTCCGCTCATTATTCTCAGCTGCGGCCTTGGGTGGATGTTCCCAGGTATTTGTTGCGGAATCCGTATTTTAAAAGCTTGATGCTGGGGATGAGTGAGGGGAGAGAGGATGCGACAGAGGAGATTGGTGTGGAAACATTGCCAAGGTTGAAGGAGGCGTTAGAGGAAGTGCAGGAGGATTTGTTTGACGCACCAGAGTTGGGAGAAGTCGAGTCGGACTTTTGCGGATTTGACGTAACACCATTTTCTGAATCTGAGTATTCTTTGCTACCTAATTTGCAAGAATTACAGGAGCAATTTGATAGGGTTAATAAGCCCATCTTAACAGCCCAACTGTCTAAGGTTAGTAAGGAATTATCGGACATGGTGGAGGAGTCTTTTGGCATGTCGGAAGGCTCAACTTCTGAAAGGGTAGAGAGAGATAGTCATGTGAGAAGGGATGCTTCAATGTCGGTGGCGGAGCCGGATGACTTTAGAATACCGTTCGCAGCTTTGCATTATACAGCGGTGCCTTATAAGGGCAGGAGGTTGTCATTTAATAATCCCCGTGTAGTCTTCGTGCCATCAACAGAAAGTTCAGAGGAGCAAAGTTCATTGGGAGAGTCTCGAGGATCTGAGGGTACTAAGTATGTTAGATCTTTTGGGAGTATCCTCCGATGCAGTAGAGTTTGAGGGGTTCAGCCCTCAGGTGGAGAATTTGCTTAGACCATCGCCGCAAAATTGTTCTCTGGGATTGGAATATTCTATTGATTCTTCCCTGAGTGAGCATGAAAGTGCGGTGGCGGAGAGTATTATGGGAGAGTACTTGAACGATTCATACCGAGTAGAATCCGAAGCGCAGGAATCTGAGCCGGAGCAAACTAGTATGATAAGTAACCATCCATATACACGTTCTAGGGGGCGGGTGTATGATTATCCACACATCATGCATAAGCCTCTGGAGTATCAAAGGTCGGACCAGTAATTGGTATATTGTTTCAATAGTGCCATAAACGGTTCTTTAATTGAAATTTTAATAAATTTTTTAAAAATATAAATATTATTTATGTATTTGTTTTTATGATATTATCACCAATGTAAAATTTCTAAGACCCTGTATGCCCTTTCAGATGAAGAATATTCTGGTCATCGGTGACTCCGAAGCTTCAGTTTTTCGGAGGGCGGCGGCGGAGTTGGAGCAGAGGTTTCGGATTACGATCCAGGTGGATTCTTGTCCAGGACGGAGTATTCTGCAAAGTGGGGAGGCGTTAAAGGCAGCTTTTACGGCGAGGATAGATGTCGTCCTCTTGATGGGCATTACTTCTTTGGCCTGGAGGAAGGTTCCATTGGAGGGAGCGCCTGGGGTCAGTTTAATTACTTGGGACCCAGATGCCAATTGGAACGGGATTCCAGGGTTCATGAAAGATATGTTGGATCATTGTACGTTGCGTAATCGGCATGTAATGATCTATTTGGTACTGCCTAGTGTTAAAAACATATATCAGTACAATGCCCATATTCTTGCTAAAAACAACAATGAGCAGTACATCAAGCTCATGGAAAAAGATCATCGCTTCCAAAAGGAATATTCTGTTCAGGAAAGCGAGGGAAGTGTATTCTCAGTCGTTGTCATTAAAGAATGACTCTGCTTATTCGTGGTTTCCGAAGCATATTCTGATGATGAACCACGCTTTTAATAACTACGTGGACACCGTCTTGTGCTTACCAACACGTGCGGGACCACATGCTCAGTTCTTGCGGGGAAGCCGGCCGGAGTTTCAATTTGTGGAGATGTTGCATGATGGGTTACATTATACACCATTGTGCGTGTACCATTTCTTTGATTCTCTTCGTTGGTTGGGGCGATGGTTGGTTCTTCGTGGGAAAAATGGGTCGTCTCCAGCTGCAACGGTGGCTGCCTCTGTTCCTTCTTCTGCCGTTGACCCAAGTCATACGAACCCGAGTACATCTGAGGATGGGCAGGTGACAGGTTCTCCCACTGTCATACCTGTAGAAACATTGGTGGCAGTTTCGCCTTCTGTGTCTCCGGGAGGATCGTCAGTCAACCTTCTACCTGGAACAGGATCCTGTTGAGCCGCAAGAAGAGGTTTCGCAGACTGCGAATCTTTTCACGGAAAGGCATATTCTGGACTTACCTCCGGATCCGGTGGCTACACCACCTATGGCCATTCAGAGTATGTTGCCTGTCGTGCGAAGTCCAACCAAGAGGTAATATGCGTGGACGAGAGACTATCACGTCCAGGGTGTTGCAGCTCAAGGATCTGATGGAGTTTCAACCATCATCCGGAGTATTCTTGAAAGCTCAAGAGACTACTCACATCCCGTTGTAAGGGGAAGTCAGGGAATGTGGGGATCTGAATTATAGGCAGTGTCAATGTGTTGGTATGCAAAGGCGCCCAAATTTCCCTCCAATCACCTAACCCCGATACAAATTAAATTAGTACTTACACTTTGATGGCGTGGAGATGTTTTCACTCCTTTGGCTATTCAATAGTTAAGCAAGAACTTCATCAATTCTTCAGGACCCGTCTGACGTAGTAGCGAACTTGACGATTCACCATATCACAACACCCCCGCTTGGTTCATTTGTAACAAACACACTAAGGTCTTCACACACAGGTAAGTGAACACACCAATAATGATTATATGATTTATTACAACTTTAATAACCCACCCTATAATAAGTTCTATTAACTTGTAAAAATCTTTATTTTACATACATACTATAATTTATTCTAACAATAAAGGTGTATATAATGTAAAAAAAAAAAAGTTCCGCCAGTTCTTAAGGAAATGACTGGACAATTTATGGAGTGAGTCCCAACTGAAAGAAGAACCGTCACCTGGAATGAAGTGGTTAGTAAGGTGTGTAAAGAGTTTTACCTAAATTTTTAATAATCTTAACTTTTATGTGTAAGGATCACTTTCAATCCTTTTTGCTTTGTAGGCTTCTAATTTATTTTCAAATCGTCTATATGATCACTCTCATCTATGTTCTCCAATACTTTGATATAGAATTAATTGTGTGAAAACTCCAAAATAAAACCCTACATAGAAAATTAAACATAACACAATTAAAAAAAATACACTTCTTATTATATTATATATTTATCATATATATATTAATTATGTCAATTTCCACATTACATTTGCTTTCATTTTACCTTATGATTGGAGAATATCTCCAAAAGGGTTGTAAGAACGTCCACTTTGTATGAAAGTCGTCCAATCCACAAAGTTTCAATACTGTCAATAAATATATTAAATAATTATTAAGCTTTACGATTTGTTTAATTTATAATCTCAAAACTTTGTCTTTCATGTTCGGTATTATTAGTAGTTCATTTAATTACCTTTGTGTTTTTGAAAATTTTAATTTTATTTATTCTTTTTCGTTCCTCCGGTACTACTTCTTTTTTAAAAAAACTCTCCACTTCTCAATTTTAGCTGTATTTTATTATTTCGTTGGATATACTTAATATACACTTATTTTATAATCTGTAATATTCTTAATGCTTATAACTCTTTAATTTATAATAATAAACATAATCACTTATATTTGACTGAAAAAAAAGAAAAAACAGTTTAGTATCCCTAACCTAACAATAATAATTACAAGGAAAAGTCTCCCTAATAATTCGATTTGACCAGTGGGATTGAGACTCTCTCAGTCCCAATTCCACTAAGGTCAACACTCCCTTTATATTCCTCCCCACTTAAACTTTTCAACTAGATTGACTTTTACTCATTCGTACTTTCGTCTCTTCAATATTTCTTGTTCCTTTTTTGCATTTTTAATTATTTTGTCAAGATCTTTGATCAACTCTCCGCTATTACTATTTCTTCTCCTTTTCCGTTCATTAATAAAGTCGCGAACAGTTATGCTCGCCTCCGTATCAGCATCATCACTATCATATTGTGTGTAACTAAAAGAATAATCATGTGGGTTAATAAAAGATTTAGGCATGCAATACTGATAGGAAGAAGGATAAGAAGGCATTTGAGTTATACATTGTGTGTGGGTGTCTGGTGAGGTAATATTCCCCTCACGTGTAGGTGGTATAAAGAGACCCTGACTAGAAAGACCCGCACGAGAAGTGGATGGTTGATTAAGGTCCGTAAAATGGTATAATATTTGAGATACATGATCTGGAACTTCATCATGTTCCACATTCGGATAGTTTGAGGAAGGATGTATCACTCGTCTGTTTGCATCGATGGTATTGAAGCGATACTGTAGGGGCATCACCCAACAAAGGTTTCCTTGAAGGTGTTACTGGAGTTTCAGGTGGAGGTGGAATGTTGTTAATTTCACGGATGGACTTTAAAATACTTTTATTTCTCTTCCAATAATACTTAAAGAATAATCGGTTCCCATGTAGTCCGTCGGGAAGCAATTCAGAGTTTAAAATATCCGTTACTCCTTGGAGGTAATTGACATGTTCTACCCCTCTCCTCTTGTGATGTACGGCATCAGGTCTTTTTTTAATATAACAGTTTAACGCACTATTGCCATATATGAGGTGTTTTCCTTCCCAGTAATACACATCTTGATACAGTGACGTAAACTGATGATAAAGGTTAACAGAATGTTTACGCATACTTTCTGGGTTATAGTCAACATGATCCTTCAAAAAATTCCGATACTTCTCACCCCAAGCACGAACAATCCTGGTTTGATTAAAGGTGTACAAATCTTTGATGGCAGGGGATTGCTAAATAAACCATACACTTGGGGTTCACTTGGTATACGTATCTCATAATTTGATTCATGTGACGTGGTATGTCTTGCAACGAGAAAAATGTGGCAGGGCGGAAAATGGTGGTGTCTGGCTTGCCACGGGTTCTTATACTAGTACGACGCCATCCATAAGGGGTAAGGGCCCAAACAATAATTAGATGAGTTGTGGGCTTCATTTGCTTTTTTATTTGATCTAAGCAATAGTCCAAAGTGCATCCTGACCGATATTCCACTCTCACATCCACTCCATATTCTCGTCTGAGAAGTTCCCTTCCTTCTATAAACATTCTGACCTCAGAGCTACCGACAACTAAGAGGTTGATGTATTTTTGTCTTGGAGAACGATTCATTTTTCAGTTTTCTGGGAAGAAAAGATAAGAAAATGTCTAAGAATATTAGTAAGAAAATGACTCTCAGTTCCAGCTCCTCTCACTGCCGGGACCGACATTAAAAGTCCGCCACCACCTCAAGAACTGGAACTGTAGTCTTGTCAATAAATAATATAATATAATGAAATCATAAAAATATAAATAAAATAATTATTAAATAAATGAAATGATAATAAATCTCTAAACAATAATTTATTGAGAAATTTAGCTAATTTGTACTCAATTGTCTTAATATGATGGATTTTAAAGCAAAATTGAATTTAAGCAAGCAATTTAAATTTCAACAATTTGAGATATAACAATTTTATTCAACCATATACCTATCTCATTCAATCAATATATGCTCCGCTCCTCCGGCTTTACCGTTTTCATGGCTCCGAATAGGACAGGGTAGAGTAAGAAAGAAAAGAAGAAGAAAAAAAAACTTTCTGAGCAATTACAATTTACACATTACTTCTTCCTCCTCCATTCAAGTGGTGTGCTCATAACATGCTCATGTTCCGTTACTTTCCCACGAGATCTTGTTAAAGGTCTATGAACTGGCGTTTCTACCATTAGACGTTCACTTTCTTCTATTACTGTCTCCCCAGTATCGTCAGTAGTTCTTACAATCCTCCTTCTTTAATAACATTTCTCCCTCTATTGTATAAGATGGTGGTAAATCACCTATATCGGAAACAGATGATATATCAGTAATTTGATAATTTTGTTTTAAAAATTGTAATAGAGCACTTGGAGACTGTGTCATCTCATCCTCCTCTAGACACTCTTCTGCAATGGTTTCCATCATATCATCTCTACCCAATGCCGTTTGATCAATGTTCTCATCGGAAATCAATTGACTTATATGACCACTAGGTTCATCCATCATTAAAGATGAATCATCCCAGTCTAGCTCTAACATGTCATCAATTTGAGTTGTTTTTGTTGGAGTAAATACTCGATCAAGAATCGAATCATTGGTTATTTCGGCTGCATCCCACTGGAATCCAGAATTTTCAAATCCCGAAAAATTCGCTGTTCTGTCCCCAGAATCTGAATTTCCACTATTAGAAATCTCCTCAGGAGTCCCACTCATCAAAGTTGCACAACGAGCACGATAAAAATCGGAAGAATATACACTCATGCAATGATCTAAAGAAAGGAAAGAAAGAGTAGGTGAAAAAGTGTTTGAAGAAGTGTAACCTAATGTAGTCTTGATAGGCCGTATATCAGATATAGGGCACGTTGGAATTAGAATCGGCTGTAAATCTGTCGACTTATCTAATCTTTCTCCCCCATCATTAACTGAAGTTGCTAACCCACTTTGTAAACACTTTAGTTTTTCACACATCTCCCTTACCATCTTTGCCCTTTCATCCATTTTGTCTGAGTTATCGAAACCAAGGAAACCATCATCTTCCTCATCAATATCCTCAGTTTCTGATAATAATTGTAATTCATCAGCTCCATCTCTTTCATCATCAGACAAATCATCAGACAACCTTTCCACATCTTGGTCCGCTATTATTCTTTGATCTACAATTTCTTCCATCTCCTCCTTATCAGCATGGAAAACTCGTTCTCGGAAAAAGGGGTTTCTTTTCAAATATGAGGGGATATCGATCCAGATTCGTAATTGGGTATGATGGATCTTCTCCTCTCTGCTATTAGGATTAGCTATCCTTCTGATACGATAGGTTATTTTATTATCGTTTACTGCAGTTATTATAAAAGGACCTTCCCATCGGATACGAAATTTATTGCTCACATGGTGTCCTTTAAAGATGATTTTTTTAGCAACTTTTTGACCAATGTGAAATGATTTAAAATTCATTGATCCCTCATCCCAATATTGTGGAAAGGTATGAGCAGGTTCAACATGAGTTTTCTTTAATAAATAGTCTGAAGGTGACATCTTTATAGAGCTATGCCAAGTATGGTTATAAATAATTACAGATGAAGGTAACTCTTCATCCCAACTCGAAGAATTTTCCAGTACTAAGCAGCGTAAAGACTGTATTAAACTTCGGTTAAACCGCTCACAAATTCCATTGCTAGCAGGATGCAATGGTGAAGTTCGAATATGCTTTATATTAAATTGCTCTAACACAATTTGAAATGGTTCAGCCACAAACTTCCATACCATTGTCTGTTAATAATCGATTTGGCAACTTCGGTAAGAAAGGTAAAATTCTTTCTTCCAAAGCATTTGCCACTGTGATACTCTGTTTGTCCTTAATAGGCACTACACATGCAAATTTGGAACAGTGATCTATTAATACAATAACATATTTATTACCACTATCAGTAATTGGAAACTTGCAACAAATCCATTGCTACAAGATCAAATGGACTATTAGATTTTATCTTTCAAGGTTGGGGGTATTACATTACTAGAATGGGTTTTTAATTTCTGACATTCGGGACAACATTTAACCACGTCAGATACAACCTGGTTTGCTCTAGGGTGCCAGAAATGTTTATAAACAAGATCTAAAAGTTTGTTTCTACCAACATGGCCCAAATTCCAATGAAGTTTTAAAACAAGGGATACCAATAAATTGAATGAAATGATCATTTGTTTAGTTTGGTCTCCCCGAGATCTATATAAAAGATCATTTTCGAATAATGAAATCTCGATGATGGGTTTTAAACAATTGTTAACGGAGTTGGCCATGTATTAACAGGGTGATTTTTAAAATATTCTTTTTCAAAAGTCTAATGATTCTGTCCGTTCTGTTGGTCAGTCAAAACGTCAGTTTCTCTAATATTATGGTGGGATAAGTCAATATTCTCAAAATTTGGAACAATTTCATTTATGGTTATGATAACCTCATTGAATGCGGTGTTAACAACATCAATCGTTTTTAAATAATTATAATGGATCCCACCTAAACATTTTAATCGGCAAATTTTGTCGGTATGTTGTGATCCAAAAACCATAGGTCTATTATCATCATAATATACTTCACACCGGGATTTAAATACATTACAAAACGCATCCAGAACTTCTGGTATGGGAAATTGTCCGCCGCTTTTTAAACTTCTAATTCTTTTTCCTAATACCTTTCTCTTGGAAGGTTATAGCGACCTAAGTTCTTCAAAAGTTCGTCAACTATTGTTGCACGTATCTCCAAATGGCTATCCATTGAATCATAAAGGAACAAGGATAGACATCTAAAGACAGCGTCACCGCCTCCTGGAACTTCAATTTGTTCAAAACCCAGGGGTATAAACTCAACGGATGTCGGATTAAATTCAGTTAATTCCCCATGTGGATGGTATTGTCACCGGAGATCGAGACAAGGCATCTGCAACCGTATTGGATTTACCCACAATATGTCTGATTTCAAAATCATATTCATTAAGCTCTTCCCAGGTACGCGCAACCCTCCCATCCACCATACTCATGTTTTGAAGGTAGATCAAAGGTTGGTGGTCAGTATATATTACGAATTTAACCCCTTTTAGGAATGCTTTTAAAGATTTTACTGCCCACCGTAAAGCGGTAAGCTCTTTATCGATAGTACTGTAATTTTTCTGTGGTCCACTGAACGTTGTGGATATGTAAGCAATGGGTTTATGTATATTGTTTTGTTTTTGCGACAAACAGGCACCAGCACCAATGTTTGAAGCATCTACATACAATTCCAGAGGTGAAGCCTCTGGAGAATAATCAGGGAATCCTAACAAAGTGGGATTTACTAAGGCTTCTTTCAAGGTATCAAAAGCATGTTGACAAGAATCCGTCCAGGTGACTGTCTTACCACCTGTTTGAGAAGACAAAGGTTTAGCTATCTGAGAACAATTCGGGATATGGCGTCTATAAAAATTCACCATACCCAGGAATTGTCCTTAGCTGTTTAACAGTAGTGGGAACAGGAAATTCTAATGCACCTTGGAGATTTTTATCCAAGGGTTTTATTCCTTCAGCTGATATCTGATGACCCAAAAATTCTACCTCTGTCCGACATAGTCGTGTTTTCTTGGGTTTCAACTTTATATCCGTTGGACCCTAAAGCGATGAGTACTTTCTCTAATGTTGTTATATGGTCATTGAAAGTCGCGCCTAGAATGATAATATCATCTAGATACACCATTACTTTATTCCATGGCAATCCAGCCAGCGCAATCATCATCCCGCGCTGAAATGTGGCTGGTCCATTTTTTACGCCAAAAGGCATTTTCATGTACTCATATTGCCCGAACGGAGTTGAGAATGCTGTCTTCTCGATACTATCAGGATCCATCGCGATCTGATAGTATCCTTTAATAAGATCGATGGTGGAAAATAAGGAGTTCCCATGCATGTTATAAATCATGTCAATTAGATTGGGCAACGGGAAGGAATCTCCTTTCGTCACACTGTTAAGCTTCCTATAATCGATACACAATCCTCAGAGAACCGTCGGGTTTGCGAACGGGAACTACAGGAGCTGAATAAGGTGATTTACTTGGTCGAATAATTCCACCTTCCAATAAGTCAGTGCATTCTTTTTCGATTTCTTGAGCCAGAGGCCCTTGGAACCGTCGGACAGGGATTCTAACAGGTTTGTCTGTTTCCAATTCTATTGTATGAGTGATGTTTTGTGCCAAACCGACATCATTGTCACCCGTACTTAAAACATGTGGGTATTTTAATAAAAGAGTAACTAGTATGTTCTTTTGTTCAGTGGACAACGACAGAGTATTAAATTCAAATTCATGCATTAACTTTTCTGCATTCCAGTAATTTTCGGATTCTATTGGAGTTAACTCTGGTGTTCCCTGATGGATGCTAATATTATTATCCCTAACATTAATTTCTGAAATATTGCCTATTATGGTATTCTTCCTAACATACTGTTCTTGATCTGAGGGATTAAGAACAGCTATCAATACCTTCATTTAACCCGATTTCTATTATGCCAGAGATAAATTGAAGTTTAGGATGACTTATACCTGTAAATTCAACCATTCGATTAGTTAGGTTATTTCTAAAAATTTTAGGTATGGTTACAGCAATCACTTTACAGATATGAGGAGGTATTGTTGTGAATTCTGGAACAAGGCAGTTATAGAAAGGAATAGCAAAGCTAATGTCTTTCCCTACGCTAGTTAGGTTATCCTTATCCCTAAACAATAATTCTCGCCGGGTGAGATCAGGTAATAAATTATTATCTTTAAGAGCAACTGCCCCTAAAATTACGTTATGGGTCATTAATTCTAATGGGAACTATGAAAAACTTTATAGGTTTAGTGGTGAAGCCACTATCAAAAACTATACTAGTTTCTATATAAAACTTAATTGGAAATTTCCGATTATGCCCAAATCCACGTATAGCGGTAACTTCTGTAGATGGTTTGGGTTCTATGTTTTTTAATGTAGGCAAGACACCTTCAGTTAATAAGCTAACTCCCGCCCCAGTGTCTATCATGCAGTCTAAGTAACTTTTCCCTGCATCGAGTGAAACATAAACAATCAGCGGTTCAACGTCAGCTTGACAAAGATTTAAATTACAAACAATTTCAGGGTTGTCAGTTTCGTAAGTTTGGTAATCACGTCTACGTCCATTGTCTAAGTCATAGTCATTTTCCTCAGGAGCTTCCAGGTCATTTACTATCCCCACAGTGTGCCCCTTCACTGCGGAGTTGGGAAGTTTTCCGGATCCCCAGGACAATGTCCTTTTACATGGGACTCACCACACATGGTACAGTTATTAACGTACCTTGTCTTGGGTTTAGTCCCACTGGCTGTCCAAGGATCGTTGGTCAAAGTCCTAGAGGAGTTTTCAAAAGTGCGGCTATTATTTCGATTTCGTTGTGGTAAAGGAGTCATTTGTCTAGGGGGACTGTCTGTTCGATTCCGATTATCAGCGAGAATATCTTCATCAACCGAATTCCGATTCCCTCGACCTCGATTCCTTGAAGGACAATTCATCCCCAGATGTTTACCCGTACAGAGAAGGACATTTCATGGTTGGTCTATCATCTGTTCTCATTTCTCTAGGTATATTCCTGCAATCGCTTCTTATGTGGCCTTTGATTTTACAATAGCTACAAATGCCATGTGCTTTGTAACATTCATCTATTATATGTCCCATACGTCCGCAATAAGTACAATTTTTACTTCTTTGTTGTTGGTTGGGACCTCTCTGTGGTTCAATATTACTAAGACGCTTTAAAGGTAGTGTTTCTCTAGTAGGATTCTTATATACGAGCCGTTTTGGTGGTGATCTTTTCAACACTTCACTCCAAGGAGTAGTTTGTGGTGTGATTTCATCTATTTGGAATTACCTCCACCTCCTGCCTTGGTATTTTAAACTGAGACGATGTTTGCATCTCTGATGTTTCTATGTTTTCAAATGGTAATTCTCGATCATACGAGTCAGCTAATAATACTAATTTATCCCAAGGGAACCTTTCGTCTGGGTGCACATTTCATTTTGTATTATGAATTCCCTCAACTTGGATTTGTACAGTAGTTGGTAAACTAAGTATGAAGGCTGTGCGAAGGGATTCATGGTTCTCTCATGTTCACTCCAGGAAAAGCCTTGTCCAGCCAACTGTTCAAGTCTTAATGCGAACAAGTTAACGTCTTCCCCAGTCTGACGTTTAGGCAGAATGATAAGCTCTTAGCTTATTCTCATTCCGTTTCTTTTCTTCCTTGTTGGTACCATTTTAATAAGATCCTCTTTAACAATTCTATATTCTGATTCTGTTTTAGTAATTACTGTATATAATCTCAGAAATTTACCAGATAGCATGTATTTTTCTAACAATCTAACCCATTGGTCAGGACTCTGAGGATATTTCTTCTGGCAATATTCTTCAAAATATTCAAGGAATGTTTGTAAATTGTCTTCCTTCTCATAACTAAATATTTTAGGCTCAATTAATTTAGGTTTCTGTGAATTGTTTATCATGATCGTCAACAATGATACAGCCTGAGTCAATAAAGATAACTGCTGCTGTATTAAATCAAACTGATTCGGAGAAAGACCACTTTGGTGCCTTGTGCAACAGGAGGTATCCATGGGTTTGTTCGATATATTCCACTACATGTAGCAGTCACTGGTGTTGTAGGGGTCTGAGTATATACCATTGTTGTTATTGGTATTGTAAATATATTTCCAGTGGTGATGCTAGTATTAGTATTGTCCTACTACTTTCAAAGGGTGATAGGAACTCATTAACTGAGGTAGTTGGATTTTGACTTGTAACTATTGGAACTATTGGAGATACATTCTCCGTAAGAGTAACTAAGTCGGTCACTACCTCCTCTTTAGCTGTTGTGGTAATCACCCCATTGTTTGTCAGAGTAAGGATTAAGTGGCCGTCTTCGCCACTTCCATTTGTCTAGTTAAATTTTCCATTTGCATTGCCAAATTTCCCACTATGCTTTTAACTGCATCTGCGGATATCATATTCTCTGCACTTTGTGTGTCAGTGACCAACTGATCACTTTCATCACGTTGACCGTTCTCCATTTGGGCGAGAAAATCATCTAGGTTAATATTTGAAGTAGCCATATTGCTCTTCTAAGTTTTTTATTTTTTCAAAAAGTAGTTTTCCTCTTTCCAACAAGAAAAACAGAACTTCTTAGATCTATAGAGATATATCTATATATCCAAGGCCTGCCTTCCTATTTGGAAAGTCTATTAAAAATTTTCCAATCCTCTTGAAGATTTCACAATCACCTGTACAGTAACTGCAATATACAAGAGATTAATCAAATAACAAAACAGTATATACACATGTACCAGGTAATCACCCAATACACAAGCATATACCGCCCAACACAAAAATAATTGAGATGATAAACAATACAATTGCGTTAGTATTCAATTCCAAGATAGAGATATCTACCTGTAGGTGTCGAAAGTAAAACGAAGGTATCGTGACACTATCTCATTCACTCCTCAACACATCAAACAGGTCCCTGTTCGGGCGCCAATTTTTGTGTATGTAAGGGGAAGTCAGGGAATGTGGGGATCTGAATTATAGGCAGTGTCAATGTGTTGGTATGCAATGGCGCCCAAATTTCCCTCCAATCACCTAACCCCGATACAAATTAAATTAGTACTTACACTTTGATGGCGTGGAGATGTTTTCACTCCTTTGGCTATTCAATAGTTAAGCAAGAACTTCATCAATTCTTCAGGACCCGTCTGACGTAGTAGCGAACTTGACGATTCACCATATCACAACACCCCCGCTTGGTTCATTTGTAACAAACACACTAAGGTCTTCACACACAGGTAAGTGAACACACCAATAATGATTATATGATTTATTACAACTTTAATAACCCACCCTATAATAAGTTCTATTAACTTGTAAAAATCTTTATTTTACATACATACTATAATTTATTCTAACAATAAAGGTGTATATAATGTAAAAAAAAAAGTTCCGCCAGTTCTTAAGGAAATGACTGGACAATTTATGGAGTGAGTCCCAACTGAAAGAAGAACCGTCACCTGGAATGAAGTGGTTAGTAAGGTGTGTAAAGAGTTTTACCTAAATTTTAATAATCTTAACTTTTATGTGTAAGGATCACTTTCAATCCTTTTTGCTTTGTAGGCTTCTAATTTATTTTCAAATCGTCTATATGATCACTCTCATCTATGTTCTCCAATACTTTGATATAGAAGTAAATGTGTGAAAACTCCAAAATGAAAACCCTACATAAAAATTAAACATAACACAATTAAAAAAATACACTTCTTATTATATTATATATTTATCATATATATATTAATTATGTCAATTTCCACATTACATTTGCTTTCATTTTACCTTATGATTGGAGAATGTCTCCAAAAGGGTTATAAGAACGTCCACTTTGTATGAAAGTCGTCCAACCACAAAGTTTCAATACTGTCAATAAATATATATAATAATTATTAAGCTTTACGATTTGTTTAATTTATAATCTCAAAACTTTGTCTTTCATGTTCGGTATTATTAAGTAGTTCATTTAATTACCTTTGTGTTTTTGAAAATTTAATTTTTTTATTTTTTTTTTTTTTCCTTTTTTACTACTTTTTTTTATTTTTTAAAACTCCTCACTTCTCAATTTTAGCTGTATTTTATTATTTCGTTGGATATACTTAATATACACTTATTTTATAATCTGTAATATTCTTAATACTTATAACTCTTTAATTTATAATAATAAACATAATCACTTATTTTTGACTGAAAAAAAAGAAAAAACAGTTTAGTAACCCTAACCTAACAATAATAATTACAAGAAAAGTCTCCCTAATAATTCGATTTGACCAGTGGGATTGAGACTCTCTCAGTCCCAATTCCACTAAGGTCAACACTCCCTTTATACCGGTCTCTCTCAAAGCCTCTCCAGACAGATCTGTCCATATACAGTCCCCTCTCTTCAACCTCCTCCAGCGTCACTCCCCTTCTAGCGATAGCTTCTGCCACTAACTCCCTCCATCGTCTCCTCGGTCTTCCAGCTGGTCTCCGTCTCTCCGGCTGTCAGTTGTAAAATCTTGCCGGATATCTTGCGTCATTCATCCTTTTCATATGTCCGTACCAGCTCAGCTGCCGCCTCTCCGCCACTTCACTCCACGACTCGACGTCAAGCTCTCTCCTAATATTTACACTCCTCATTCTGTCCAACCTAGTCACTCCCCTTATCAGACGCAGAGCTCTCATTTCCGCCGCCTCCACTCTGCTTCTGGTCCTGGTAGTCAAAGTCCAAGCCTCAGATTCATATATCAGAACAGGTCTTAGTATCGATGTATATATCAGGGTTTTCACCTTTCTTGGTATATGCCTGTCCTTTAACAGAGGGTACAGCCGTCTCAACACCCCAGAGAACTTCTCGATTCTGCCTTCTATCTCCTGCGCCATCTCCCCATCAGAGTTCACAGTCACCCCTAAATAGTTGAACTTCTGTGTCTCCGCTAACCTCACCCCATCCAACATCAACACAACCTCCTCCTGACCCCTCGCAATTCTCATCACCTCCGTTTTACCCTTATTTACCTTCATCCCCACTCTCCTGAACACCTCTCCCCACCTTTCCATTGCCTGCTGCAAAGTCTCTCTGCTCCTTGTCACAACCGCTATATCATCGGCATATGCCAAAACTACACCGAGCTCGTCTCCCATATCTACTTCCCTGATACACCTATCCATATATATAATAAAAAGTAGAGGTGACATCACTCCACCTAGTCTCACTCCAGAACTCACCAATATGTGCTAAACATTTTGAAAAAAGATTCCTGATTACTGAAGACTCTATGATTCGTCCTGATGGAAGTGTGATTACTGCAAAACGTGGACGGGCAGCCCTAGCAAAAAATGCAATCTCTTCAATCTTCCCAAACTTGCCTAAGTACATGTTAAGGAAAATACCTTCATTGCACACTACCCCACAAGAGAGAAATGACTGTATGCAAACATTACAAGAATTGAAGATTAATGAATGGTTGGAAAAAGACACAAAGAATTTTGCAGATTTTTGTTTAGGATTTAGCTGTAGGCTAGTTAGTGATTGGGTATTTGTGTCTGGTAGAGACAGTTTGACATTTTGTAAATTAGGGGTGATCCAGTTGATGTCATATATTTAGACTTTAGCAAGGCTTTTGATAAGGTACCCCATGTTAGGCTGATGCAAAAGTTGTCGCAGTATGGTATAGATGGAATGGTACACAATTGGATTAAAGAGTGTTTAAAGAACAGAAGGCAGTGTGTATTACTTAATGGTAATAAGTCATTATGGGAAACGGTGAAGAGTGGGGTACCACAAGGTTCTGTGCTGGGACCACTTTTGTTCCTTATATATATAAATGATTTAGACAAAGGTCTTAAATGCAAGGTTTCTAAGTTTGCAGATGATACCAAAGTGGTTACCTCAGTAAGGAATAATGATGGATGCATAAAGCTTCAAGGTGATCTAGATAGACTTCTTGGTTGGGCAGAGAGGTGGCAAATGAACTTTAATAGTAAAAAATGTAAAGTTCTTCATGTAGGTTACTCAAATGAAGGATTTAATTATGAAATGAATGGGGAGTGGCTTGAGACTGTGGACCAAGAAAAGGATTTAGGTGTGATAATTAGCAGTAATCTGAAGGTGGGTGATCAATGTTTGGAAGCAAGGAATAAAGCTAATAAGATGTTAGGTATAATTAACCGCAATGTAGTTTACAAGAGCAAAGAGGTTATAAGCAAACTATATAATAGCTATGTCAGGCCAGCATTAGAGTATGGTGCACAAGTTTGGGCTCCTCATTTAAGAAAAGACATAGATATGCTGGAGAGAGTACAACGTCGAGCAACAAGGATGATTTCTGGCTTTGAAAATAAGAGCTATGAAGAGAGGTTGAAGGAGTCAGGAATGTTCTCAGTTGAAAGGAGATTTCTCAGAGGGGATATGATACAAGTTTACAAAATATTTGCATCTGACAGTAATACAGAGATTGAAAAATACTTCATAGTGGACCATGGAAGAGTAACTAGAGGACATAATAAGAAAATTAAAAAGAAGCCATGCCATCTCGATCTAAGAAAATACTGTTTCAGTAATAGAGTTGTTAATTTTTGGAATGACTTGCCACGGGAGGTTGTTGACTGTGATTCTCTTGTCAAATTTAAAAAGGGGCTAGATAGATATATGGATGGTTTGGGTATTATATAGAATAATCTGACTAAGCCAAATTGGCGGGTATATATGAATTTTTGGATCAACAGATCAACCTATGACTAAGCCTAACGGCAGTTTTTTGTAGTGGGTGATGGTTCATTGAGTATTGCATGTGTAATGGGGTTTAGTTTTTCTTTTATCTATGCATGACTATATATATATATGCATGAGTGAACTGATAACTGGGATGGGATAGACCTAGTCTTTCGTGCATGTATTAGTATTGTTATTATTTGTTTGGACTGGGACAGTCTCGATAGGCCCTTGTGGCTTCTAACTGTCTCTATTTTCCTATGTTCCTATGATTGTAAAGATCAACCAAAAGTAATTGTATCATTCAAAGTGATGCAGGACTTGTCAGTATTTTCTTGGCATGAGAGCTTGCCCATACAACAAACAAAGATTCAATGGATTTTGGGACCAGAAAATAAATGTAATATTTGATACTTTATTAACACATTTGGGTTCATACCAACTAAACACTGCCAGCAATATTGATAAACTTTCAAATTGCATTACAATAATGAAGGAAATTATAGATGAAACCTGTGATAATGACTTTTCAAATACTGTTAAAGTAATCTGGTTTTGCTATGAGCAATTATCATTAGTTGCTCAAAATAAAACATGTAAAATAAGATATAGTTCAGAGTTTCTAATTTGGGCATGCATTGCTAATTATACAAGTTCTTCATTTTATAGATTTCTCCGTGACAGTGAAATTCTTAATCTTCCTCATCCAGATTACTTAAGGAAACTTGATTTATGTGGTAGTAAGGCAATGTACTTGAATAATTATCATTCACATTTTCTAAGGGAAGCTTTTTCTACTCTAAAAACTGAAGAAAAATTTGTAAATGTTCTTTTTGATGAAATTCATGTAAAAAAGTGCTTGACATATAAAAGTGGTCAACTTCATGGAGCCTCAGTAAATTCAGATGAAGCTGCTACACTTCCAAGTTTTTATGATATCTTCACTTTTGTCTAATAATAAATCTGTGGTTGCTTTATATCCTGTTAATAATATGACAGCAGACACACTTTTTGAACTGACGCATCAAGTTCTAAAGTTACTTTATAATATCGGATACAAGGTCATTTCACTTATCTCTGATAATAACAGAATTAATAGAAACATGTTTGAAAAGTTATGTGGTGGTCAGCTTGTTTCTTTCATACCAAATCCTTATGACTGTAGTGCACCACTATTTTTACTTTTTGATTCAGTACATTTGCTGAAATGTATAAGAAATAACTGGTTAAACCAAAAAAATCCTAATCAAATCAAACCTTCATAATTTGAAAATCAATGAGGATGCAAGTTTGTTACCTTTAAAAGAAATTTATAGAAGAGAAAGAAATCATTGCATAAAATTAGCTCCTGCTTTATCAGAGAAAGTACTTTTTCCATCCAGTTTTGAAAAACAGAATGTACAGTTTGCTATTAGATTATTTTTGATGAAAAAAATGTAGCTGCACTAAAAGCATTTTATAAAAATAATGTGTGTGGAATTATAGCTTTCATGCAGCAAATAAAATCATGGTGGAACATTGTAAATGTTAAAACAGCAAGGATTAGCTCTGCGTCAAGAGCAGTGTAAAACAGTAAAGCAAGATTCATCTCTAGACTCTAATTTGATCTTTTTAACTAGTTTTGGTCAGTGGCTCACTGCTTGGGAAGAAATTGGAGGAAATATCAGGAATGGCAAACTTTCACGAGAAACATTCTTTGCATTGAAACATACCACATATACTATGGTCAAATTATGCAATTTTCTCTTAAAGGATCTTAAGTTTCATTATGTATTATTAGGCAAATTTCAAACAGACAATTTAGAGTCTAGATTTGGAAATTATAGAAGGATGAGTGGTGCAAACTATAATGTATCTGTGGTGCAAATTATGGAATCTGAAAAGAAGTTGAAATTAATTAGTTTTCTTTCCATGGCTTTAACAAAGTCAAGTAAATTAGATCTTAAAGACCTGACACTATCAGATAATGAATCTCAGGATATTACACATCTATCTCTTGAAAAATTTAAGTATGTTGAAAACTATATACAAGAACAAAGCTTAGCAAAAGATGATGAAAGTGTTTTAGTGTATATAGCTGGGTATATAACTCACTCTGTTAGTAAAAAATTAAATGTCATTTGTGTGCGGCTCTATTGCCTCATGACAAAAAACTTGAAATTGACATTCCTGAAAATTGCCAGTACCTAAATAATCTAGACAGAGGTGGATTGCAATGGCCATCAGATTTTACTTTCTCTGTTTGTACACGTGCTTTTCAAATATTTAAAACGTTAATTTGTGAATTTAAGAGTGATTTCCTACAGTGCAAAAATCAAAGAAATGTTCTTGTAAAGTTATGCTTAAATTACCATGAAAATTTTTATGTTATTTCTGAATCTTGTCCATGTAATACTTCAATGAAAAGAATACTTTTGTTATGTATTTGGTCCATGTCAAACATCTTATTGAATAATTATACTAAACTGTATAATAATAATCTTTCTTTCAAAAAAAATTG
>SEYY01024917.1:35000-40349 GCA_009176605.1 Armadillidium nasatum
TCATGCAAAGTCATGCATAGATAAAAAAAACTAAACCCAATTACACATGCAATACTCAATGAACCATCACCCACTACAAAAACTGCCGTTAGGCTTAGTCATAGGTTGATCTGTTGATCCAAAAATTCATATATACCCGCCAATTTGGCTTAGTCAGATTATTCTATATAATACCCAAACCATCCATATATCTATCTAGCCCCTTTTTAAATTTGACAAGAGAATCACAGTCAACAATCTCTTGTGGCAAGTCATTCCAAAAATTAACAACTCTATTACTGAAAGAGTATTTTCTTAGATCGAGATGGCATGGCTTCTTTTTAATTTTCTTGTTATGTCCTCTAGTTACTCTTCCATGGTCCACTATAAAGTATTTTTCAATCTCTGTATTACTGTCAGATGCAAATATTTTGTAAACTTGTATCATATCATATCCCCTCTGAGAAATCTCCTTTCAACTGAGAACATTCCTAACTCCTTCAACCTCTCTTCATAGCTCTTATTTTCAAAGCCAGAAATCATCCTTGTTGCTCAACGTTGTACTCTCTCCAGCATATCTATGTCTTTTCTTAAATGAGGAGCCCAAACTTGTGCACAATACTCTAATGCTGGCCTAACATAGCTATTATATAGTTTGCTTATAACCTCTTTGCTCTTGTAAACTACATTGCGGTTAATTATACCTAACATCTTATTAGCTCTTATTCCTTGCTTCCAAACATTGATCACCCACCTTCAGATTACTGCTAATTATCACACCTAAATCCTTTTCTTGGTCCACAGTCTCAAGCCACTCCCCATTCATTTCATAATTAAATCCTTCATTTGAGTAACCTACATGAAGAACTTTACATTTTTTACTATTAAAGTTCATTTGCCACCTCTCTGCCCAACCAAGAAGTCTATCTAGATCACCTTGAAGCTTTATGCATCCATCATTATTCCTTACTGAGGTAACCACTTTGGTATCATCTGCAAACTTAGAAACCTTGCATTTAAGACCTTTGTCTAAATCATTATATATATAAGGAACAAAAGTGGTCCCAGCACAGAACCCTTGTGGTACCCCACTCTTCACCGTTTCCCATAATGACTTATTACCATTAAGTAATACACACTGCCTTCTGTTCTTTAACCACTCTTTAATCCAATTGTGTACCATTCCATCTATACCATACTGTGACAACTTTTGCATCAGCCTAACATGGGGTACCTTATCAAAAGCCTTGCTAAAGTCTAAATATATGACATCAACTGGATCACCCCTGTCTATACATTCAGTAATATATTCCATAAATTCTAGTAGATTTGTCTGACATGATCTACCCTTTCTAAAGCCATGCTGGGAGTTATATAGTATCTTGTTATCATCTAAATGCTTCTCTATATGACTTTTCAGTAACTTTTCCAAAATTTTTCACAACCAGAGATGTTAAACTAACTGGCCTATAGTTCCCTAAATCTTCTTTACTACCTTTTTTAAATATGGGCACCACATATGCTTTTCCAGTCCTCAGGTACCTCTCCAAAAGCAATAGATCGCTTTAAAAATCAAATACAGTGCCTTTGAAATACTGCTACTCCCTCTTTTAGAATTCTACCATACACACCATCCGGACCCGCTGCCTTATTTGGGTCAATATGTTCTAGTAAGGATGCGATTTCATTTAACTCAATTTGAAATGTTGTACACCTATTCATTACATGCATACTAGAACTATTACTCTCTAAACTGCTATCCAACCTTTCCTCAGTAAACACTGATGCAAAATAAGCATTGAAAATATTAACCAATTCCTTATCTGAACTTACTAAATTCCCATCAATTTTAATTGGGCCAATTTTCTTATCCTTGCTTTTAAATTTATAAAAGCTAAAAAACTTTTTCAGGTCTTTATTACTATTTCTTGCCAAATTAATTTCTGCCATTCTCTTTGCTCTTCTTATTGACTGGTTAAGTTCATTCCTAATTCTCTTATAATGTTCCAAATCTTCCCCCCTTCTCCTACCTTTGAACATTTTAAAATAGGCTAATAGTTTACACTATATACTTATTACAAAATATTTTTTAAATGTTATTTATTGTCTATTATTTTAAATTTAACATATATTTTCACTTTAAATATAGGTAAGATAGATTAGATAAATTGATATTGAAATTTTGACAACAAATACTAGAATTTGGCTTGCACTCTGCTACAGTAGGCTATTTACATTGTAATTGATGCACTCCGATTAGCAGTCACATTAATATATATTTATATACATATTATATATTTTTATGCAATCAAATAGCATTTAGTCTTTGTTAACTTCAATTAAGTTATTTAAAATGAGGAAAAATAATCAACAGAAGTTTTCAAAATGTCCGACCAGATGAGTCATAAGGTTCACTGAACGCAACAATGCAACTAAAGATTTGCACTTCCCAAAAACAACTAAAAAATAATAAAATTACATTAATTTAGATTTTTTATATGTTCTCACAACATATTCACATACATATATAGCTATATTTTATGAAGCATCAAATAACATTTTGTCTTTATTTGATTCCAATTGAGGAATTTAAAATACGAGGCGAAAACATTCAAACACAGTCTACCAAAATGTCCGACAATTTTTCATTTTAGGAGCCAAATGTTTACAGTGTGCAACAGAATTTTATAACTCCTCAAAAGCAACTAAATAATAATAAATTTGAACTATTTTTTATTTTTACATGTTCTCACAACACTCTTAAACAATGTCTTTTCGTTTTAAATATATTCGATAACTGAAACTTATATAAAACTTTGAAATTAACAGGACATGTCGCATAAATCCCATTGACTCCCATGTTATTTGAAGCCAATGTTATGACTCCTATTGTGACGTCATGAATCTTAGACCAAGGCCTTCTAAATTAGAAGGCCTAAGTCTTACGTCATGAATTTTTGATGACGTCAAAATAGGAGTCAAACTTTTTATTTTTCCCATAGGATTACATTAAAAATTGGCGTTTTATTTTGATTAAATTCAAATGTTTATAGCTGGTTTTGTTTTTTAAAAGTTTTATACAAAAAAATATAGTCCTTTAAAAATGTCATATTTTAATATCATTAAGATTAAAGTAAAGTAAGCCTGTAAATTAAATTAATAAATGAAGTAGTCCGACCATTGTCATTGATCCGACAAACTAGGGCTGTGAATAACGAAGCCGTTTCGAAGTTGGCTGTCTAATGTGTGAGAAATGAGTTAGTTCATTTATCTCGGCTTAGGTGGAGATTGTTTCTGAGTTTCGATATTTTTTATATCGATATTTTTTTATGTCAATATTTTATTTTAATCGATACTTTTTACCTATAATTAGCCCTAGGCTACTATGTCGTGCAAAAGTTCTTGTGTACGTTAGGTCTCTTTTACGGCAACTTCTTGTGTAGGTTAGGCCTCTTTTTACGGCAATTTCGGTAGTTCAGGTTATGATAAGTCGAACTAGGTTCTGCTAGAAAAGTAAGTAATAATAATTGTGCGTATGTCTAGTAATAGTACCTTTGGCAACTCTCTTGTTTACGATAGGCTTCTCCGATATTTTCGATTTTCGATATATTTTTAACAATCGAAACTCAGAAACAATCTCCACCTTTACCAATGTTTTTATATCCAAATGCCTATTCAAATTGAAAACTGAGACCATAGGTCAAACTATTACTGTTAGGTAATTGTGTAGCTCATGGTAGGAAATGAATATCTTTTAAATTATAATATTTGCAAACACAATTTAATTAGACTCAAACAGGTCCTAATGAAGCCTGGTTGACCAAATAAAAATACACCCTACCTGTGAGCATTGATAGATTATTCTTAAATTTCAGCACAGGTTGAGGGGTACATGGAATGAGGACCACCCTGTAAATATACATTTATATTTTTTGGGAGGTATTTGTAATTTTTTCAGTTTATTAGGTTTCATTAAGATCTTAATTGATTTTCATTTAATTCCTGTACAGATGTTATAGTTTTTAAAAATATTCAATTCCTACCATGAAATAAAGTTGCCAATTGTTAATTAAATACAAGCCTTATAGAAAAATTCTCAAAATTAACCAAAAATTCTTGATTATAACTTATTGTTAGCTAGGCATACCAAAATTAACTTAAAATTCTTGATTATAACTTACTGTTGGCGTACCAAAATTTACTTAATTTTAAAATTTTAGAGAATGAACAAATTAATAGTGTTATGGTAATTTTTAATGTTGAAGATGCAAAAATTGAAACATTTGAGCATTTTCAGATAAAACTTTATTTCCATTTGAGATGGAGATGCTACTATAAAAGTTTCTTAAATTTAAGATAGTGGTTATGCTTGTAAACTAATTGAGTTGGTATGTTCAATAGAATTTATAATAAAAAGGTTTGTTTACAGGTAATTTGAAAGTTGGGATAATAGATGTACAAGACCACTAGCAGGCAGAATATCTGGCTTCCAGTATATATATATATATATATATATATATATATATATAATATATATATATATATATATATATATATATATATATATATATATATATATATATATATATATATAATATATATATATATATATATATATATATATATATATTTTTTTTTTTTTTTTATTTCTCCTCTGGTGGGCAAAGGCCAGAGGCCTACCATTGTTCCACCAGAGTTGGGAGGAAAGTCGGAAACATGGTCAAATTAAAGGCCGACATGACCTGATACACGGCGTTTAAAGGTGCTTAAGTCATAGGTAGTTGGGAAAATAGATGAAGGAAGTGTGTTCCAGACTTTACCAGTAGAGTAAATGTAAGATTGAGCATAGAGGTTAAGTCTGGGGTCAGAGAGTTGGACAGAGAAAGGATGAGACTGTGTAGAAAGACGAGTCGCACGAGCCCTTCTTAATGGAGGAGGTATGCGACGAGAGAGTTCAGAAGAGCAGTGTCCATTGTAATAGCGATAGTAGAGAGAGAGTGACGCAAACATTTCGACGGGCAGAAAGAGATTGGAGAGAATTAGTGAGAGCAGGAGAATTGATAAGGCGAAAAGCTCTAGACTCCACCTTTTCCAGGAGAGCTGTGTGTGTGGAACCACCCCAGATGTGTGACGCATACTCCATACAGGGGCGAACAACACCCCTATACAGAGCAAGCAACTGGGGTGGTGTGAAGAAATACTGAAGGCGCCTCAGAACACCCAACCTCTTAGAAGCTTGTTTAGAAAGAGAGGTAATGTGATCTTTCCAAGAAAGATCACGAGAAAAAGAAACACCTAGAATATTAAGGAGAGATGAAGGTTTGAGTTGCGTGTTTTCGAAGAAGATATCGTAGTTGTGTGGAAGATTGT